>JBAGKK010029828.1:0-11023 GCA_037177015.1 Euceroptres primus
GTGCATTTGTTTATAAAAATTATTTAAATAATTATTGTTGGAGTCTCATCCGTGACGATCCGATCAAAAAACATGTTTGCTCAATCACTGGTCGAACCTTTTAGTATGGATAAATGAAGATCTGATGCCCAGGACAGCATTTAGTACAAGTTTTCGGAAGTAGAAAAGAAGGGTACACATTTTTCAAGATATTTCAGAAACGGATAAACCGAATTTAAATTTTTTTCCAGATAATTATTCCTCATAAAAAAGCAAAAAAATCGACCTGTTGTTAATTTAAAAAAAGTAAATATGTCCATAATTACAGAGCACTGCAATTTCAGTACATTTTTAGCACTTTTTTTCAGTTTTTTGAAAATATCTCAAAAACCGTTATAGATATCGCTGCGTTGAGGGCGGAAACAAAATTTTCACTCTTAAAAAAATTGTTAAACAATTTTTGATTAACAATTTTAATTGCAAATATCTATTAAACTAGACGTGATAGCAGCAAACGGAAGCCAGATTCGTGTTCAGCATTGAAAAGTACTTCGGAAATGATATGTCGCATTAAACGAGGACATGGGGTCATTTTTGTTGATCAGTGAAATTGGCCACTAATTTATATCAGTGCAAATTTTTATTAATCATTAGTTTAATTTCACTATTTATTTTAGTAGTTTTTTCAACTTTTCACTAAAGCTTTAATCAAGAAAGACTAATAATTACTAGAAATCTTCACTAAAGCTTAATGGCTCACTTTTAACTAATTCAGATTTAGAGAGATGATTTTAATTTGTGATATCAGTGTAAAAAAATCAGACGTTAGAGGGTTAAAAGAAAAAAGAAACTGATGTTTGAAATCGACTTCGGT
The DNA here is from genome assembly GCA_037177015.1 of Euceroptres primus. Lineage (NCBI taxonomy): Eukaryota > Metazoa > Arthropoda > Insecta > Hymenoptera > Figitidae > Euceroptres > Euceroptres primus. The sequence continues at coordinate 854 of JBAGKK010029828.1, forward strand.
AAGGGCGAAAGGGTCATCGACACAATTTAGAACTTGTTTTTCCGAGCATGAGACACGCAGAAAAATGCAGGACGATAAGAGCAAAAAAGGATGAGCGAGAGAGTAATGAATGAAAGTACGGGTTTGCTTTATCAAAATCTTCGATCAAGAGCAAATGGGATTGGAGACGAAAGGACCTGTGGAAGAATATACGTGTATTCACCCACACGACTTGGAAACTTTGAGCAATCTATCTTAGAACTCACCCCTGTTCAGGCCACCTACGAAGTCCCTGTCTCCTTCGCTACATAGGTAAACGTTACCGCTTCCGTACATCCGGACGCGAGTTTGAAACACTGCAAGTACCCTCTGCCCATATATTTTAATTATATGCCCTCCAAACCCATTCTGTAATATTCACGAAACATGAAAAAGGCGAAGATCCTTAGAATGTAGAACGTAAATTGCGAGGAACTTGGGAAACAAATATTCCTGTCAAAAACTTCGCTATTGAGGAGAATATTATCAAATAAATTTCAGTTATTTACTTTGTAATTTTGTATTTTGTATTTTGCATTATGAAGTATTATATATTCATGGCAATAATTTTTTCAAATGTTTAATAAAACATTGCAGACCTGGATGAGAAAACATGCAGTGTATTCGAATTTCTGAGGTATTCGTGTTTCAGTGAGCAAACCGGGGTCCATAATCTGGTTTCCAGAACTTACCAAATTAACGTTCCGTTAATGTAAACCACGTTCATAAAGCTTGTTCGGTATAACTTTCGCGTTTCTCGAAAGGAATTTTGCATCTCTCTGTTTCCCTCGTTTTCCCGGAGTCGAATAACAAACCTAAATGGGGTACTTGGTGTATATTGAGACAAATCTTCTAATTAAAGTTGTAATCTTATTGCGGAACTTTAAACTAATCAAGATCTCACCAATTATATTATAAGATTGTGTTTATAATTTTCTTGCTAAAATTTCATTAAACGGTTTATAGGATTTTAATTATTTTAAACTTCTTTTATTTTACTTCTTTCTAAAAACATCATTAACCTTTATATTTTAGCGCCTGAATTAATTAAACTTGATTTTTTCCTAATTTTGAAAGTATCAGAGAAACTGGTGATTTTCTCGCAGAATTTAGCAGATGGAAACAGCAATCTTCGTGCTGGTTCTAGAGCGAATTTAGCACGCGACAGCAATTATGCTCCAGCAGGAGAAAAAAATGTGAAAGCCCCTTTCGTTCGGTTTACCGCGAAAATTAATTTACAAATAAAACAACTTTTTCGACCGCAGTTGGCATTTACCTACGTCCTGGAGTTTTACGTTCCGAGCCCTCTTGTTTGTTTTAGTTTACAACTTGGTAAAGGAACTTTCAACATACACTAACCACACCATTTCCGATTATAGCCTCGTGAAAAAGAACTATTGGTTTTATTAAACTTGGGTTATCGACGAACGTGTACTACTTTAATAGTCTCTTATTCCCTGATCAAATTAGATTTATTAAAAGGGTGCAAAATAAGATTTGTAATTCTATATATACATTGATATTATATTCTATATATTCTATATATACATTGATATTATATTCTATATATTTTATATATACATTGATATTATATTCCATATATACATTGATATTATATTCTATATATTCTATATATACATTGATATTATATTCTATACATACATTGATATTATACTTCTAATTTTAAATAGAAAAAAAGGAAAACAAAATGTTTCAATAGCACATGAATTTCTTTTACTTTTCCATTTTCTTATACTTTTATTTACTAGTAATATAGTTTTCTCTTGGATGTTTCTTTTAAACTGAATTTAACAAATTAAAGGCAGGAGCTTTTCAACACGTTTTGAGCCTCGAATCAACCCGGAAGTTGTTCTGGGAATGTTGGACCAGAGATGAAGCGGGGAGAAACGTACAGATAATTGGTTTTTGCCGACAGCAAATCGGAAGGGCGAATTACTGCAATTGAGGGTTCGTGATTCCCTCGGACAGTTCTACAGATAATAAGAGTTTTCCGCGAAGGAGAAACTTGCTTGTTACAAGACCGGAAATGAGTGTCATCGATAAAAGGAGAGGGTTCGCTTGCAATTTTTCCTTGCACGAAGCTTGAAATAAAATTCAATTTCCGCATCATGGCCTGTCAAGTTTATACCTTAGTTGTACAATATCGTTAAACTCCGTTTGCAATATTATCGCACTAAACAAATAACATAATAAAATGACTTTACAAACTTATTAACCTTAACAAACTATTACTTCAAGTTACATGCTTTTAGATTAAAAGTATTAATAGTTTTAGATCGAAACTGAATCCATCGATTTTTTAAAAAACTATGATTCTATCAATTGAAAAAGTATTGTTTACAAAGCCAGTAATTTAAGACAAATTCGTAGATAACAACAATACTGAATTGTTGACAGAATATAAAAGAATTCTTTTCAGAGAAACTGAGAAAGGCTTTAAAAGAAAACTAGATCAGTTGAAAATGGACTTTGAAAAATAAACGTGACTTTGAACTCGAATCGTAAAGAGTTTTTTTGCATTGGAAAAGTAGAGTATTCAAAAGGCAAGCACAAGCCGATAGTTCACCGACAGATTTAACGTCCACCATGAGTAAGAAATCTTCATTTCGTTCGTGCAGAATAGAAAGAGAGTTGGAAGTCATGTTAGAAGAAGACAGCAAAGGAGAAGAAGTATTAGAACCCAGGGATGGGGATCTTAAAAAGGCTTCGAGACACTAAAGGGGAGCGATTGAACGTTCGCTTCAATGCTGGATTCACAGCAAAAAAACTACCCCCACCCCCCTTTTTTTCTCCTTCGAATTTGATCTCACGAATGGGCAGAGATGTCTTTGCACACGGAAAGCTTCACTTAAATTCTCATTTTTCATACAGTGAACTCAATTGTAAAATTGCATGAAACTTTTTTGCAAATGTTACTTTGATCTTTTTTAAAAAAAATTTTCTCTCTGTAAGCTACGAACGCAGAGAGATTCGTGAAAAACCAATTTGATGCTTTAAGAAAGACTCTAAACGACAGCTAATTGTAGTTTGTGACCTTTTAGGGACAACGTGAGCTCATAAGCTTAAAACATTTCTTAAAAATAACTTATTCGTTGAACCGAGAGTTTTTAAACAGAAAATATTCACATTTGATAAGAACAGGTATTACAGTCAGTCTCCTCTTTCCCTTTTTCATCTATTGTTCCCAAAATCCCCTAAAATCCCATTTTTGAGTTTTATACCTTTTTCCACTTTTTAATGTTTTTCGAAATTTCCCGCAATTTCCAGATTTTCAAAATCTACGAAAAACTCTTAAAATGTCTTAAAATCCTCCAGAATCTTTAAAATTTATCTGAAATCCTTCAAAACTCTTCATAATATCCAGACTGTTCTAGAATTTTCTGAGTTCTATAATAATCTTATAAAATCTTAAAGTATATCCCAAAACTCTTTAATATTCTACAAAACACACTAGAATGTTCCAGAAATCTCTAAAATCTTCTGAATACTTCTATAAGCTTCTAGGAATCTAGACTCTTCTACAGAATTCTCTAGAATCCTTTAGAATCCTACAGAATCTTTTAGAATCCTCCAAAATCTACAAAAGATTCCCGAAACTCTCAAATTTTTTAGAATTTTCAAAATCTATCTGAAATCTGTAAAAATTCCAAAATATTCGAGAATGTTCTAAAATCTTCTGTAATCATTTAGAATCTTCTGTATTCTTTCATAATATTTTAAAGTTATAATTTTAATTATAAATTTTATAAAATCTTAAAGTATATCTCAAGATGTTCTAACATGCTACAAAATATACTAGACTGTTCCAGAATCTTTTAAAATCGCCTAAAATCTTCTTTAGAATTCTCAAGAATCTTTTAAAATCCTCAAAAATCTAAAAAAAAATATTCCCTACATTCTTTCAAATTCTTTAAAGTTTTCAACATTTAACTGAAATATGTAAAAATTCCAAAATATTCGAGGCTTCCTAAATCTTCTGTAATCATGTAGAATCTGTAGGATTCTTCCATAATCTTTTAGTTTAGATTCTTCTAGGTTCTCCTATAATATTCTTATAAAATCTTAAAGAATATCCCAAAATTCTTTAATTTTTTACAAAATATATTAGAATGTTTCTGAATCTTCTAAAATATTCTCAATGCTTCTGAACTCAAACCTTCTAGAAATTTAGAATCTTTTACAAAATTCTCGAAAATCGTTTAGAATCCTCCAAAATCTACAAAAGATTCCTAAAACTCTCTCCAATTCTTTAGAATCTTCAAAACTTATTTGAATATGTAGAATTCCAAAATATTCGAGACTTTTCTAAAATCTTCTATAATCATTTAGATTCTTCTGGATTCTTTCATAATCTTTTAGAGGTTTTTGAGTTATCTTATAATAATCTTATAAAGTCTTAAGGAATATCCCAAAATTCTTTAATGATATTTTCCAATGAAACTTTCTTTGTATCGATTCAGCAACTCAAAAGCTGAGAATAAAATTCTGTTTTTTCTGTAATTGAATATTGGATTTTTAACAACCAGCCAAAGTTGTGAAAACATGTGCCTCGAGCGAAAAAAAATATACTCCTTCCATTTTCTCGAAACCTAATAACATTTTCCAATCAAACTTTTAGGCTTTCAAATCAATTTTTACTTAGAAAAATCGACATCAAGATTGTCATCATTATCATTGATTAAGTCATTTGTCGTTTATGAAATGAAAACTCTTTTGCAATATTTGTTATCGCATTTCCTGATCTTTTTTCCTATTTGAAAATCCCTAAGTTTTGAAAAAATGGCACATTGGGCACTGAAGTGTTAAATTTCGTTTGTACTCTACATGGAAAAAAATAAATAGGCGACCTACCGATACCGTCAGGTGCTATATTTAACTAGCATAAAATAAATAAAATATAGAATTTTTATTTATATATTAATAAGACAACTTCATGGGTTGTTAAATTTATGAAAACCTTCAGTTCCATAAATGGATGAAAATTTACTGACTAACGTCCCACAGTGGGGCAAAAAAAAAGTCCGTGGACAAATTGATTTTCAGAAGACAATTGTTATCCGAATTGAACGTTTTTTTAAAAAATGAAATCTAATATAATACCAAATCGAACTGTCATGGCGGATTTTTGAAAAAAATTTTATTTTTTTCATTTAGTAATAAAAATGAAAAAAAAATTGACTTTTGAAGTCACAAATGTTAAAAAATTTATTGAATTTGTTATAAACAAATAAGTGAATGAAAATAGTTTCGTGGGGATTGGCAGCAATTCGTCACTTATTCGCACTAAATTTGAACAATTTATGGACAAAAAGAGTCTTAGTTGATTTAATGAATGTTCATAGATAATTAATTTTTTTATAAGTAAGTTTCATAAACAATTATACATGTCAGGTATTTATGATGGAATAAATAAAGTTTTTCTACGAAATCGATACTGGGACATTGCACGTAAGACACATTGCAAAATAAATCGAACTATTCCGTAAACCAAAAAAGAGAGTCGAGTAGTAATTAATTTTCTTTAAAAAATCACCTATTGTTATCAACTGATAGCAAGGAATTATTACTAAGTTATTTTAAGTATATTCCACAAGAAAAACGCAATTTTTAGTTTACAAATACATTAGCCGGTAAAAATTTGTTTATAACATTGCTAATAACAATAAAAATAGTGGATCGTTATCGAAGTATCTAAAAAAAGTTTAAAAATTTGTCATGAACAGTTGATTACGCTAAAAGAACGAAGTTTAAATGCTGAAAAATAGCCAAGTAATCAATTTGTTAATTAAGTTTGTTTAAACAATTATTAAATGTTAGTAAGCCAAAGCAAGAAGTCATTGCTAAATAACTGGCTGATGTCATGTCCGTGAAAAAAGTGGAATTTTATTTATAAATACATGGGGTAAGAGCATCAATTCCTGGCACCCCCCCAATTGTTGGCACCTTTCTCTAATTTATTAGATAATACGACTGTTTAGCTTGTTTTGCTTTAATTAATTTTATTCTACCATCATTTTTACGCGTAATGCATATATTAGTTATCCATTGCAATCAAATATTGATCCAAAATCAAATAAAGTCACTTCAGTTTTTGGCATGTCAATAATTGGGCTAAGGTGCCAAGAATTGATCTTCTTACCCTTAAATGATAAAAATTTGTTTAAAGAATTGTTGTTCACAATAAAAATGATTTATTGTCAACGACATATCCTTAAAAATTTAGAACTTAATTATTTACAGTTGATTGCGTCGAAAGAACCAAGTTTGTACGTCCAAAAATAGCCAAATAGTGCAATAGTTGAATAAGATTGTTTGAACAATTATCCATTTTTATTGTATAACCAAATATGATACTTATATGATACTTATAACCAAATTATAATACTTTCATTTCCAGGCAATATATGATCGATTTCGTAGAAAAAACTTTATTTATTCCATCATAAATATCTGACATGGATAATTGTTTATAAAAGATGCTTATAAAATAAGAAATTATTTATAAAAATTCATTAATTCAACAGGAAAACTCTTTTTGTCCACAAATTCTTCAAATTTAGTGCGAATCAAGTAACGAAACGCTGCCAATCCCCCCGAAACTATTTTCATTCACTTATTTACTTATAACAACTTCAATAAATTTTTAAGCATTTGCTTTGCTATTGGACGTCTTTTTTGGATAGTTGCTTCATTTTTTCAACGTATTTTTGAATGAATCCAAGTATTTGTTAAAAACCGGTACACTTCAAAAGTCAAATTTTTTCTTCATTTTTGTTACTAAATAAAAAAATAATTTTTTTTCAAAAATCCGCCGGGACAGTTCGATGCGGAATTTTATAAGGTTTCATTTTTTAAAAAACGTTGAATTCGGATAACAAAATTGTCTTCTAAAAATCAATTTGTCCACGGACGTTTTTTTTTACCCACTGTGCGTCCGAGAATAATTCAAATTTCTATTCCATAGTTTAACTAGCTTCAGATAATAAAACAGAGAAATGGGGAAATGGTTTCCATAAAATATGAATTTAGCGCTTTGTCGATGCATTGATTTTTGTTATGCGTGGTCAAGGCAATTTCGTAGATTCCATGATTCCTAAACATCGAATTTTTTTTTGAAAGTTCAACAAAAAAATTCGATGAGGCATTATTTTTTTTTTTGTAAAAATTAGAAATTTTGACTTCCAGGTTTTCTTTATTACAATTTTTTTCTGAAATTGCAGTTGAAATGAAAATTAGATTTTTCTCAATTTATATGCCGGGTGCGTACAAGTGCTTTAGGGGGAGACACAATAAACTTTTAACTCGAGTGGTTAGCGGCAATTCGTGTGAAATCGAACGGGTTCTGGGCCATCGAGGATAAGTTCCGAGCAAAGTGTAATCCCGCGATCCTCGGCTACCTCTTCCTGTACAGCCAATTCCACCCAAGTCGAAGGAATCAAAGCCATAACTCGTGTAACTTTGAACGGGAGCGGGATTAAGAGTAACGCAGAAGTTCATTGCTTTGCAAAGAGACCGCATCCAAGTTCTCTCTCACTCTCTGTCTTCTTCCTCCCCCACTTCCTTATCACTTACCGCGACTTAGATTAATATTCTAGCCTTCCGAATGAATGATTGGTACTTGCATCTGCACCCGTCATTAATTCACTCAAAGTTAATATTGATAAATTACTAAGTTTATCAAGTTACAAAATAAAGATGCATAGAAAATAAAGAACTAAGTTATCAAGTTAATTTTGTTAAAATGGATGCAGAAGCTTTTTTTGAACACATGTATCTCAATTTGATTTAATTATTTTTAGTTATTTCCTCCTCCTCAGACCTTGTTTTCCTTTTATCACTTTCATTAACAATTTTCTGTATTTTTCTCACTTATACTTTTCCTCTCTTTGATTACTTTATTACATTATTTTGACGCCATTTTATTTCACTTAGTTTCCCTTTTAGATTAATTTATTGTCCAGTTGGATTTTTATATCATTTATGTCTTTATTATCATTCCCGAGTCGAAATTTAGTCCTACTTTGAATCTGTAACTCCTACCTTAGGTAGGCGCTGGGAGCAGTAAAGTAGGTTCTAAATAAGCAGCGACTTTAATTCAATTTAGACTCTACTTTGACGCTAAAAATGTCCGAAATCTGCCGTTTTTCCACGTTTAGCGTCAAAGTAGTGCCTGCATTTAAACCTACATTGGTGCACCAGAACCTATCCTACATTGGTGCACCAGACCCTATCCTACATTAGCGCTCCAGACCCTACACGGAAAGAAATTTTGTTACAGAATACGTTAAAACTGATATTACCCTTTAGAAAATGTTTAGTAAATCTTTTACGATTTAGGGAATTCGGGTCTTTATATTAAATTTCGGAATAAAGCCTTTTTATATTTGCTAATGACTATACTATAAATTTTGAGTCATTCGAAAAGAATGTGACGTTTTGAAATGAAGACATGAGAATGACAACTCGGTAAAAACCACTTGAAGTTGGCCCCTAAATTAGGTTATTTTAAAAATTACTTGGGGAGTCAACTTCAAATTGTCTTAAAATGAATAAAAAGAAATAGCAGAGAATTCGGAAGCTGTCGTACAATTCCGTCACAGTAGTCAACCAGTAATAGTCAGTGGGAGTTACACATTATTAAAACACATCTAAATGCAGTAAATAATACACACACTCGCTAAATATTCCTATATGTGTAATATTATACGTACACATAAACATAAACCTAAATGATCGCATCGCACGCAAGAGTAACGCTGAGAATAATGATTTGAAACTTCGTTATATACTAACTAGTGAAATGCTTTACCGTTATTGAGATTGCGTTACTTTGCTTAATAATTGGAAACCGAATAATTCTATTTTTGGAGCTATTCGGATTTTTTTATATAGTGATTTGCAATTTTCATAACTGAAGCTTACGATTTCTGTTACCCTCTATCATTGAAAATAAAAATTAACTAATAATTTCTGTAGTTATTTTTATATTCTTTGATAATATCAATAACAATTTTTATTATTGATGTATAATATCAATCATTCTTATTGAATTTATCAATTCTTGTTTCCTCAAGATATTAAGCTTTCATATTTTCAGTGCCAACTTTCATAAGTGCGCTGACAATAATTTATATACTTAATTTTCCTAAATCTTAAAAGATTATACTAAATTGTAATATCAGTTTAACGAATTCTGTAATAAAATTTCTTTCCGTGTACATTGGTGCTCCAGACTCTACACTTAATAATAATAATAATAATAATAATAATAATAATAATAATAATAATAATGCATTAATATGCACTGCCAATAAATGACAAAGAACTCGAATAAAATAAATTTTCTTTTATTTAGGTAAACATAAAATAATACGCTATTTTTTTAGTGAAACTCATTACATGAGTCTTAATTAAGCCTTTGAATCAACAAATAGAAAATATATATATAGGGTGGCCGGAAAAAAACACTTCGAATTTTCGAGTTTGCAAAACGAATAACGTTAGTTAATTCGAAGATACTCGAGTTTTTTTCGATTTTTAAAATAATATTTAGAGGTCGCGCATCGCAAATCAATTTCCCATTTAAATTACATGGGAAAAATTGACTTCTTTCCATTCTATATTATGACTCCGAAGTTATCAACTTTTTTGCCTGAAATTTTAAAGAGGTGTTCCCGAGGGGTCTTAAATATATTCAAATACTTTTCTAAAATAAAATGTTAATATAAAAAAGAAGTTATTGGCCGTTAAAAAGTATGATTTTTACCTAAAATTGCAATTTTCAAAGGCCTGTTTCCAGGTCCAAAACTGTGTTCAGAAATTTTAAATTTAAATAGTTCTTTCATCAAGAGCTGAATTGTTGATTTTTAAAAAAACACGGGAAAAAAGTGGAATAAATTCGTCAAAATTGAAAAACAAAATAGACTTGTTTTCTCCAAGTTGAAAGTTTTACGAGTTTATGACGATCCTAATGAAGGGGTTAGGAGCAGTAAAGAGCTTGATTATGATACCCTCTAATTCTGAGAAAGGGACGAAATATTCGACCTCGACCCTCAACCTTTTTTGCTGCTCAGGTAAAGTCTGCTTTTCTCAAAAATATTGTAGCAAAATTAAATAATCTTAAGTAACTAG
>JBAGKK010029839.1:0-29600 GCA_037177015.1 Euceroptres primus
TATATAAATACCCATAATTTCGTCAAAACTTTTTTAAAGAACAAAATGTCTTGATTTTCATTGAAAGAAAACATATTTAATTTCTGAAGAATTTTATGACGTTCGCTTATAAATAAATTAGATTCGTGAATGTTTTAAACTTAAAGTCACAATTTTCAAAATTTCCTGTTTCTTCATCCTCCGTAAGACAAATTCTATTAAAACAGGGTGTCTAGCGTTTCTGTTTTAAAAAATTCTAGAACTTTTCCAGGTTTCTCAGGTAAAAAATAAGTTTTTCCAGGTAACAGTTTTTAATTATTACCATAAACTTTCATGAAAAAATCTTTTTTTCTTAAACCTGTGCGATAGAAATAATTTATACAACTAAATAAACCATATAAAATGTATATTATACGATTTCTGAAATTCTTGAGTTAACTGTATTTATCTGTAAAAGCTCAATAAACTATTTTTCAAGAAAATACTCTGTAAGAAGAATTAGTAATATTCTACTAAGTATGTATGTAAATTACTTAGTAAGCGTTTCTACTAATCTTTAATAAAAAGATTACAATTTTTCAGTAAAAAACTACAAATTCATTTAGTAAATTTAAATTTATTAGTAAGCTTTACTAAGTGAATATCTAGTTTTCTACAAGAGCTTACTAAAACAATTGATAAATGACTTCTCCTGATTTCATTCCGGGTTGCTACAAAATTCCAATCTCAAAATTCCCTGACTTTCCCTGACCATTTTTTCATTTTTCCTGACCGTTATAATTATAACTATATAATACAGGGATCACAATGGTTCAGTAGTTCAATTTTAAGAAAAATAGAGGATTTCTTTTTTGGAAAAGAGGATTTGAAAAAAAGGAGGGAAGTTTTTTTTAAATACCAAGGAAGCTGCAATTTTCCAGAGTCTTAAAATTTCCTCAAAAATCTTAGATTCCTGTCTAGAATCTAATAAAACTTCCCCAAATGTCTACACTTTTAGAATCTTTGGAATGCTCTAGAATTTTCAAAAATCCTTCATGACTTCTGGAGTTTTCAACAAACCTTTAAAATTTTCTAGACTATTTTTAATTTTGCATAAACTTGTAGATTCATTAAACCTTTTGAAATCCCGAAAAAATTCTCTGCAATCTAGATATTCGAGTGTTTTAGAATCTCCCAGAGTCTTCTTAATTCTTCCAAAATCTTCATAAAGTTCTAAAATCTTTTAGTCTCGTTCAGACTTTTTTTTTGAAAACACAAAAAGTCTACAAAATTTTAGGAAGATTCCGAAAACAGTCTAGAAGATTCTTCAAGATTATCAGTCTTTCGAGAGGATTTAAAAAGATTCTGCAGAATTCTGTAAATTCTAAAACACTTCAGAATAATGTGCTTGAAGTTTTGAAAGTTGAAATAAACGAAATCTTTATTTGATTTCGTTTTAAACTCAAATTTGTTCTAAAATATTGGTACACTCATCTCTCGTAACTGTGCCGGCCTCGGGTCTGATCGGTACAGTAACGGGCGCTATTAAAACCCGCATATACAGTTTCTGAACTTACAAAAGTATATGCTCAGAGAATCGCGAAGTAAACAACTTCTGATGCGGCCCTGACTATCCGAGCGATGAGCTTCAGTGCAGGGCGTTAAGGGACGCTCAGGGGGGAGACAGAATGAACAACCGTGAAACCGGCACAAGAACAAGCGGTACGGTAAAGCGAGACGAGTGTATATTGATATAGAAACTATTGTAATGATAAAGAAGCTCATAGTATTTCTCTTTATTTTTTCGATTAAACGATATTTCAAGATAAATTTGAGTTAAGAAAAAAATTTTGTTCATTTGAACGTTCAAAACTTCAGGTACGTTTCAGAATATTCTTAATGATTCTAAAAGATTTTAGAAGATCATGTAAGAGTTCAGAAGATTTTAGACGATTTTAGAAGATTCTGGAACGTACTAGTATATTTTGTAGAATATTAAAGAATTTTTCAGAATTCTTTGAGATTGTATTAAGAATTCTTTAATATTGTTCAGATATTTCTTTAATATTGTATAAGATTATTATAGATGAATAAAACTATTTATTTACAATCCAGAAGGTTCTAAAAGATTATGGAAGAATTCAGAAGAATCTAAATTGTTGTAGATTTTAAAACAGTCTAGAATATTTTGGAGAATTTTTACAGATTTCAGATAAGTTTTCAAGATTCTAAAGAATTTGAGAGAATTTTGGTAATATTTTGTAGACTTTGGAGGATTCTAAAAGATTTTGTAGAAAATTCTAGAAAGTTAGTATTCAGAAAATTTTAGAAGATTCTGGAAGAGTCTAGTATACGTTGTAGAATATTCAAAAATGTTAGGATATTATTTTATAAGATAGGAGGATCCAGAAGGTTCTAGAAGAGTCCCAAATATTTTGGAGAATTTTGAAGGATTTTATATCAATTTTAAAGATTTTGGAGGACTTAAGAGATTTTAGGAGACTTTCGTAGGTTCTGAAAATTTGGAAATTATGGGATATTTAAGAAAACAAAAGAGTTTTTGAATGGCACAAGTTTCTATTTCTTCTAATTCTTGAAAACTTATTCCGAAATTTGAATATAAAACGGTAAAAAAGGAAAAAAAAAGGAATGAAACTATAAAAAAGTGATTTTAGGAGATTTGGAGAATAAAAGAGCAAAAGGGGTAAAAAGGAGAATAGGGGACTGACTGTGACCCCTGATTTTGTAATGTTATAATTATATAATTATAAAAGTTGTTAAATTATAATTATGACCATGTATTGAGATATAATTATAATTTGTTGAATCCAAAAAATTACCTGACTCTTTAAAAATTTTCCCTGACTTTCCCTGATTTTCCCTGTCCATTTTTAAATTCCCTGACTTTCCAGAATTTCCTGAATTTTCAGAATTCTCTGACAACTTTCCAGAATTCTCTGACCTGATGTAGCAAGCCTGTCATTTGAAAGAAACTACTCATTCAAATTTAGAGAGATAAGAATTCCAGGACTTTGAGTGAAATTTAAGGACTTTTCCGGGTTTTTACAGATATGTAAAAAAAATTCAAGGACTTTTCCAGGTTTTCAAATATTTCCAGGATGCTAGACACCCTGATTAAAAGAAAAAAGACTATGGGGATTTTTTCACCTTTTTGCGGAAGTTGTTAAGAAAAACAGTAAAACTGATTTTATTTCTAGATCATTAATAATTGGCTGATATATCGTTGACATTATCGGTTCTTATTTTTTCCCAGCAAGAACTCGAGAAGCCAACTAATAGCCTAATAGTTCCGGATCGAATTTTATCGTCAACTTGTTTTTTCGGAGCATTAGTGCGGCTTCCTCATCGTCTTTCATATCCGATAACGTCACGTTTCAAGACAGACATAATGCAATCAATATTTCTAGCCGTCGAGTCGTGCGGGTCATGTGGTTTCACGATCACTTCGTTTTGCATTGTCCGGTAATAAAACTTTCTCGACCGTAACGCAACTAATGTAACGAGCGTCCTTATTTGCTTGTTCCTCCAGTTTCTGCCCCGATATGACTTACGAAGTGTTTATGAGTTTATTTATCGTTAGAGGCCCCTACTGCTGCCGGTTCACTTCCGCATTTCCAACACTTATCTATCTTTCAACCTTTTTTTTTCTTCTAAACTATCCACTCAGAAGAGGTTCCTCTTTTTGCTGAATAGATCATTAGATTAGTGTGCCGCAGACTTTATCACTTTCTTTTATTTAATTTAAACACTCATTGCATTACAACAATTTTTATTACACTAAAGGGAAAAAGTGTTTTATTTAACTAAATCTTTTATTTTTATACAATTGCTTAGTTTCAAAAACAATTTTGTTCATTACAGGGATCTCAGCCGTTCAGTAGTACAATTTTAGGGAAAGTAGAGAATTTCTTTTTCGAAAAGGGGGATTTTTTTAAAAAGCGGAAACATTTTTGCTTTTAAAATATTAAGGTACCCAATAAATGTTAATAACCCAGGTGAAAAAATTCTATAGAATTTATGTAGAATGCATTCTATAGAATCCTTACAAGGATTCTACTCAAAATTCTATAGAGACTTCACAAGAATTCTAGTCCAATTTCTATAGAATTTTATATAGAATTTCTGTATTGTCGTATTCTTGTGAGGATTCTATAGAAATTGTACTGGAATTCTTGTGAAGACTCTATAGAAATTTGAGTAGAATTCTTGTAATGATTCTATAGAATGCATTCTACATAAATTCTATAGAATTTTTCCACCTGGAAATTCCAACAGTTTTGTAAGAAAACTAAAATTTTAATAACAAATAGAATTATATTCCATCATTAGATGGTGAACTGAAATCTCCCAGGTAGTCAAATTTTATAGAACTTATATAGAATGCAATCTATAAAATCATCAAAAGAATTCTACTTAATTTCTATAGAGACTTAACAAGAATTCTACAAGAATTCTAGTCCAATTTCTATAGAATTATATAGAATTTCTGTATTGTAGAATTCTTGTGAGGATTCTATAGAAATTGGACTAGAATTCTTGTAAAGACTCTATAGAAATTTGAGTAGAATTCTTGTAATGATTCTATAGAATGTATTCTACATAAATTTTATAGAATTTTTCTACCTAGACTATTATAATTTAAAAAAATATTCTATACTAATAGAAGATTTTTCAAGATTATTGTTGTCTTATAGATTTTAGAGGTTATTAAGGGATCAGTCTGGGTTTATCGTACATGTATTCAAGAATTTTATTTTCATACTAAAATTTATTTTCACATTTCTATCTTCTCACACATAAAAATAGAGGTTTTAAACTAATAGAAAAAATGTCTTATTTTATTTATTTATGTTTGTGATCTGACCGCCTGAAGTAAGCCCTGCTTGTTTTTTGCCAACATGATATCTCGACTTTGGTGCATCTGAAAACAAAAAATCGAGTAGTTTATTAAAAAGTAGAGTTGCCTCTATAGTCGGTAGTAAAATTTTTCACCCCAGATGAAAAATAACAAAAGTCCGCCATTTTGTTATTTTTCATCGGGCATGAAAAATTTTACTACCGACCGTAGAGACAACTCTACTTTTTAATAAACTACTCGATTTTTTGTTTTCAGATGCACCAAAGTCGAGATTTCATCTCGGCGAGAAACAAGCAGGACTCACTTCAGGCGGTCAGATCACAAACATTAATAAATAAAAAAAATAAAATAAGAAATTTTTTCTATTAGTTTAAAACCTCTATTTTTATGTGTGAAAAGATAGAAATGTGAAAATAAATTTTAGTATGAAAAGAATTTCTTGAAAATATGTACGATAAACCCAAACTGATCCATGATTCTGCATAATTGTGGAAATTCTGGATTTCAGAATATTCTTGAGGATTCTAGAAGATTCTGGAAAAGTCTAGTATATTTTATGGAATATTAAAGCATTTTTTGATATATTTTAAGATTTTATAAGATTATTATGTATCATTATAGGAGAACCTAGAAGATTCTACAAGATTATGAAAAAATACAGAAGAAACTAGATATTATAGAAGATTTTAGAACAGACTCGTATATTTTGGAGAATTTTTACATATTTCGGGTAAGTTTTGAAAGATTCTAAAGGGTTTAAGAGAATTTTGTGAAACTTTTTGTAGATTTTGGATGATTCTAAAAGATTCTGGAGAATTCTTAAAACGTCTAGAAGGTTGTAGAAGTGTTCAGAAGATTTTTAAAAACTTTAGAAGGTTCCGGAACAGTCCAGAATATTTTGAAAAATTTAAATTGATCTTTAAACAAATTTTAAAGACTAAGAAAGCTTTGAATTAAGAGTCTGAAAGATGAATCAGTCTGAAATTCTACAGAATTCAAACAGATTTGGAATTTTTTTTGAAAATTATGGAAGATTTTAGAAGAATTTAAAAAATTTTGAAAGAGTCTGGAAAATTCTGGAAGATTGAGAAAGGATATAGAATTTTGTGAAGAATTTTAACAGATTTGAGATGTGTTGAAGATTCTGGAGGATTTTAGGAGATTTTGGAAGTCTTGTAGATTTCGGAGGATTCTCGAAAAACCAGATTTTAGTCGGATATAGAAGAGTTTAGAAGATTTGAAACTTTGAAATTTATGGAAAATTTCAGAAAACATTGAGAGTTTTTGAACTCTTTAAATCTGAATTAGTCATATTTTACTAATTCATCAGTGACTGGATTCTAGCTATGTCAGTTAGTAGAATTCTACTGATAATTAGTGAAAAATTACTAAAAATTTCAGTAGGTTTCTTTTGATTTACCATCAGAAACGATAACTGAAATTTCAATAAGCACCACTGAAACTTCAGTTACCGTTTCTACTGCCGAATCAGTAGAAATCTATTGAAATTGTAGTAATTTTACACTAATTGTCAGTATAATTCTACTAATTGCCATAGCTAAAATTCAGTCAATGATGAATTAGTAAAATTTGACTAGTTCAGATTTAGAGAGAATATCATATGTTTTCATTTCTCATAACTTTTGGAAAATTAATTGAAACTTTGAGTAAAAGAATGAAAAAAGGGGGAAAAAGGAATAAAAATTCTAAAATAAAGGGATTTCAAGCGATTTTGAAAAAATAGGGGGGGAAGGGGGAAAATAGGAAAAAATGGAAATAGGGGTCTGACTGAGATCCTTGTAATTAAACAGATGCGAATAAACAAAATATTTTGGTTGATTCTGATTCTTCAACCCCAACAAAATGCAATTGAACCCGACGAACATTTGGTTGTTCATTTAAAAACCAAATTATCTGGCAAAAAATTTAGTACATAGATTCAAATATTTTTCCAAGCGTAGATTATTTTAAATTTCAATCAGTATTCAATATTTTATTCAGCATATGGAATTGAATTGTCGAATCAAATAATTATGTTCGGACTTAAAGGTGAATGAAGCTCGATTCGATTAAAATTGCCTTTAGCATTTGTCGATATTAATGTTAAAAATGAGTCAATTTTATGGAAGTAATTAAGGTTTATGCCTTATGTAGGTAATGGGCGTCCAATTAATTTTTCCTCTGGATATGAGATCGAACGCTAAAAGCGGCTGTAAGAGGTAAACTCATCGCGATTCCAATGCTCAGTGCACCTGCTGGGTTGAATTTATCACCCAGGATAAGCCTTTCCTTCGATAAAGCAGGACTCATTTTATCGATCTCTTGTTTATGAACGTGATAATTTTCACACACTGGAGAAAATTATATTCGTTTCCACACGAATGTGAGCACATTAATTATAATTTTGTAATATATATGGAAATAACTTTTCGAGTGGATTTTATATACAAACGGTAGAAACTGACATTTTTGCGGATGCATTTAAAAAATATGTGCCAGGATGAAAGTAGTGAGTGTGCTTAACTTAGCAACATATTATTTCTTACGAGTTAATTTTTCCATTTCTCTTTTATGATATTCAAGTAAATAAATTGTCGAGTTTATAATAATATAAATAGTTGCAGTAAATATTATTTTTATTTTTATGTTTGGGAAATTTAATAAATATCTTTTGGCTTCTAGACCAATAATTTTTCGTGAATGCATATTTATGCAAATGATTCCTAGTCCTTCTGCGTGTGTTGAAACGATTAGGCCAATCGCGTGCGATATATTTGTTGATGCGTGTTTTGTCGAACTTGGTAGTAATTCAAAACACAAAACGTTTCGAGGCACGATACTGAAATAAGTCATGCACTCTGCATGACTAGAACTTGATTTTATAGATTATTTTATTCTAGAAATACAATCCGAAACCATTATTTTTAATTTTGGTATTCAAATCAAACAATTTGTATTTTTCTTCTGCAAAATGTTCATTATTTGATAATCATTATGAATACAAATCGAATAACAAAATAAGTTATTATTATAAATAAGTGTTCAAATTAGTAAATTCTTCCATTAAAATGTAACTCACTATGGTAAATTTGACGTGTTTAAATTTCTAAGGCTAAATCTCTAAAGTGGAGGTTACACAGCGAAAGTCTTATTTTCTGCAATCGACTATAAGTAATGACAGAGCGGCTTGCTGAAATGATAGCGCATCCGATTGAAATTATTGTCCTCACTGCTTCAGTACTTTCACAGTCAGCACCCATTATCATTTCTAGCATGTCAGCGTAGAAAATCCGACTAGCCGTGAAAATTGCTCTTTTTACCACATCGTCAACAATTCACAGAATACGAGCTAACAATGTGTCAAGCACTTGAAAGACAGTACTGATTCAGGCAATTGATATCCGCAAGTTCTTGTCTACCCCCTACACATATTTTGTTATTTGTATCCTACCTCAAATTGCCACGATGTTTTCTGAATAGCTAATCATATTAAAAAGAATGTTACATTCTCTCCTAGTAAAAATTGTGATTAATGGTTTTACGGAAAGCTACCGATTGTCAAAATACAATTTCCTGTTTCATTTCTTAACTTCTTACTGGAGCAGAAACTGGACTATCGACGATTATTGAAAGGCACTAATTTGAAACTAATTAGAATATATTATATCTTTATATAATAATGATTTTAATTACTAATTAAATTACTAATTAATTAATAATGGTTAAAATTTGGTTCAATTGGAAAAATTGATTGGCGAAATGAACCAAATATAAACTTCTGAATGTATGTAAGGAGTATATGGGCGTTTCCACGAAAAGTGTAATTTTTCTGACAGCATGATTTTACAGGTAAGCCTACACTTAAAATACAAGTTATATTGCATAAAAACTTACAGACAGACTTTTTGAAATAGAAACAAAATTTTACAGTCATTAAAGAAACCCTCTTGAAAAGATATAACATATATTAGTTGGACCAAATCCTAAGATTGGTTATGGGACTTTTTTTTTGGAGAAAATGACACTTTGCGTGGAAATGCCCATATGCGTAGAGTATGTCAGTTTTTTTCCAATTTTGAGATGGGCCCTGCTATTTTAAGCAAGCTGGTGCCACTTTTCGCGCGTTTCGTGTGCAGGACCCCTCGAGCGTTTAAGCAATTTACATGTTACACGCAACTTCTACCCACGTACGCTCGATATATTACCGACGCGTGGAGGTAATCTTACACGCCGCCATGCTTATTCATAAAGCAGTTCGCGAGAGCATAACCGGTTGGATCCTGTACCTAGAGCCAGCCAAAGGTCAATACAAAAATAATGAAGGGCGAAAGTCTCATCAATGTCAACTCCATCGAAAGCAGAAAAAAATGCAAATACTAATAAATACAAAAGCACAAAACCATAATTAGATAATAATAATAAATCATTTAGATGAAACGCCATTTAAGGATGTTCACTAGGGTGATCCAAAAATGCATTACAAAAATCTGCTTTTGGATTTTTATGCTCTCACCTCCCAGATTTGTTCGAATTCCAAAAGAAGTAAACACGTATTTTTTTATTTTTAAATCAATTGATTTTTAGAGGTTGCTCAAAGCTCATCAAGTTTAACGTGTATTTTCCATCATAGAAAATCCACAGGTATCATTTTAATCTGCAGCAGAATGAGAAATCGAAAAACAAAAGACTGTGACAATAGAATAAATAATCCACATCAGACTAAAATAATATTTCTATAGATTAACCCTAATCACTCACTGTGGATCTGAAAGATCCCAACACCAACTTCAACGTTAAAAAAACGTTAAAAAAACTTTCAGGCAAAAACATTCCAAATTATAAAAGTTATGAATTTCTTTGTAATCAAAATTTTTAAAAAAATTCTTCACTTTAAGAATTTTTCCCACATCCTCAAATAAATTTTTTGTTAAAAAAAATCGGAGCTCATTTTCGAAATGTTAAATTTTGTCTACGAATTTTTTTCAAGTCGAAACTTTGCATAGAATCAGTGTCACAACGTTTCAAAGTTGTCTGGGGTCTTTTAGACCCCATGTGAGAAATGTGTGATTTTTTAAAGGTGTGAGTGATTAGGGTTAAAATAATATCCCACGTTTTACCTAGATAGGAAAAAAGACGTTTTTGTAAATTTGCGATAGATCGCTTATATTAGATGTATTTTACATTTTCTTGCACGCTTTTCTTGAGAATTAAACGCTGAATATAAATCACTAATTACTTTTTGAATTCAATCCCCATAAACCACTTTTATAAAATCCCAAAAAAACCCCTATAAGTGCAAAAATGAGATATCACGTATTTTTGGCGTTTAGTTTTATTTTCTTAGAGTGTTTTTCACAAATTGTTTTTAAAACGTAAGATATTACTTTTTAAACATACGTTGATGCTTTAAAAATAGTTTAAACAATTTATTATTGTTTATAACTATCTTTTTTTAGAATAAAGCTAGAAAATTGCGGTTTTTTCTACATTCTTCAACTTTTTTTCGACTTTCTAGTTATAATACGATAATAATTATTTAAAATTAACCAAAAAAATTTTTAAAACAATTAGTTGTTGTTTAGAACGATTTTATATTAGAATAATAAATTTGGACCACCCTAATGTTCACTTCAATCTGTACAGTCACACTCAAAATTAACCAATCTTTATCTGTAATTATAAAATCAACAACCAATCATCAATCTCCCTACTTTGTGCTCTTTGTGAATATAATGATTTCCATTCATTTTAATGGCTATTTTTGTTGATTTGTGAATAAATAATGAGTTAATTATTATTGAAGTGGATTTTTATTTATCCAAATGTAATATTTTGATATCCTCAATGAACTACTTATAAAAAGTGAAATTATTGCTCAAGCTTGTAATTTCAACAAATTTAATTGATTTAATTTCGAGTTTGCTATTTCCAGTTGCAATATTTAGCAATTGCATAATAAATTAACTGAAATTGAACACATTTAAACATGTTTCAAACTTGTAATATTTATTTCAAAGGTATACTGATCGGAAAACGCTACAAGACCATACAAAAATCGATTTATCTCACGAATTCCTCTACCGATTATTTTCATATATTGACGTTAAATACTTGTGAGACATCATAGAAAAGATTTATGGAAAAATCCCATCGGTGCAAGGACTTTTGTTTTAAAGTTGATCCAAGCCCACCGTGGGATTATTTATAATTTTCATTGGTACATTTTTATTAAAATTTGTTATTTGGCATATTATTTAATTTGCAAGATGACTTCTGAAAGAAATTACATCTCAAGTGAAAGAAGAAAATACTTAATAATAAACGACATATTACAAAAGATTCGAAAAAACTAAAACTCCACCTTTTCCACGAAAAGCCACAAGTGAATAATTAATAATTGTTTAAACAATTGCAAAATGTTTTTAAAAAATATTACTTTTACCATTGATTAACTATGTCATTAATCCAA
Source organism: Euceroptres primus (assembly GCA_037177015.1). Lineage (NCBI taxonomy): Eukaryota > Metazoa > Arthropoda > Insecta > Hymenoptera > Figitidae > Euceroptres > Euceroptres primus. The sequence goes on from JBAGKK010029839.1 coordinate 11,307, forward strand.
GAAGGTATACTAACTTTTCATGCATTGCAGGGAAAATACAAATTTTTAAACAAATAATAATTGGTTAAACAATTTGAAATTACTTAAAAAATACTTGAAAACTTTTCAATTAAGGTAGATGTCCCAGTAATCGTACCGGTCCCAGTAATCCTGCAATTGGCACATAACCTAAAGAAATAATTATAAAAGATATTCAAAAAAGTATTTAGTAACAAAAAATAACAAGCTTTAGCATTATTTGTTATCAAAATCAATAACAATCAAGTATAAATGCTTAAAAAATAAGATTGACAGCAAAACAATTACTGGGACTAAGGTCACGATTACTGGGTCATTTACCTTACCAAGAAATAATAATTTATGCCAAAAAAATTGCAGAAAAGTCCTCTTGGGCGTCAATTTTACATAAAACTGTTGTTTTGCATTTTTGGGGTCAATTTCAAGGAACTATAGAGATAATAATAATAATAATAGATCTTTATTAATTTTTATTAATATGATGGGGAGTGGAAATTAAAAATTATTAGGTGGAACTTATTCCTTGGAGAATTCTGAACAAATGAACATACTTTAATGTATAAAAAGTTAATAAGAAATAGACGTTTTACACAGTTCTCCAAAAAATCATTTTCCCCATGTTAATCTCCATGCAATTCGCAAAAGCAAAAGGGCATGTATTAATATTGACCAATTGAAAAATGAAAAAGATACTTTTCTTCTTTTTTCTGGAACCTCACAAGTAGCAAAAAAAAGTTTTTTTGGACCACTTTAAGCACCATAAATGAGGATGACTATAATTTTGAAACAATTTTTGATTGAGTTTCAAAGAAATGGTTTTTTGCGTTTATAAAAATATTCAGCTTGAAGTGTCATTTAGAGTAAATAGCAGGTTGTTTAAAATTATGTTTAAGATGATTGTCGATGGAATCGAGTCTCCCGGAAGTAACGAAATGGGTCGTTCCACAGAGGTTGGAGGTACAATCAGTGCCCTCCTTTAAATTCAATTTGGCTGTAGAGAAATGCAGCGTCACTCTTGCGGTGCATTATTTTGATAAAATGCACCAGTACCGTAACAATGGCCTCGGGTTTTATCTTGTATTATTACGAGCAGCCGACCAACAACGTCGCAATCTTCCTACTCTTCCCTCTCATATTCATTCCTATCAATCCTCCTTAACGTCTCTCCCATCTTGATTTCTCCTGACTTGAATCCTCTTCTCGACTCGTTTTAATTCTCTGCTACGCATTGACGAGCTCTCAATCGTTCTTATACAATATAAATTGGACCTTCAAAAATTTACATTCTTATCAGCTTATAAATTTCAGAATCACCTTAATTCCTACGTTATTTTTATTTCAATAACTCGTTTAAGGAAGCAAATGAGCTGATTTGTTTCCTGAACTTACTAGTATGTTCAGGCTTTGTTTTAGGATATCTTTTTGGAAGATTACTAAGATTTATGCATAGAATTTAGAATGGTAACTTTTTGGGAAATGAAAAGGTTAGATTCGTGTAGGATCTGGAAAGGTTGACAAAGGTCAGTAAACTAAATCTAACCTAGACTAGTGAATTCCGCGTTGGAAAGACCGATGTTACCGTAAGAGAGCCTGGATCACTCTCGGGCATCTCCCGATAGTGATCCAGGATAGGTCTATCATATATCAAGGTGTCAGTTTAATCTCGTTCTACTCTGTTGCAGATTTCCTCTACCGGCATAGCGTTGCTATCGACAATGTTACTACCGAGGTCGAGATACTGGACACTTCCAGGTGCGAGGTGAGTTTCCTCTACAACTTTAATAATGATGTGCCACAATGAAACGAGAAAAAAAATGTCTCGCTTATCTCGAAAATCTTGGGTAAAGCTATAGTACTGATATATATTAAGATATGGAAGATTGAATAGCTGCAAGTTAGCAACCCAATTCGAAAATTCAGCTCGACCGTATCCTTCTTCGCAATCAGAGGTAGTTCTTATCTAAATCAGTATTCCTTACCCGGAAAAAATTTGTCCTATGAAAAGTGTAGAACTCAGAGAAAAATACTACTTTAAATTTTCTAGATATTTCCGTCATTTGATCTTCTAAAAGTAACTTACTCACAAATTGGAATCAAAAGCCTATCTGGTCTGGTAGGTATTTAAACTATAATTCGGAACATCTTTGGTCACATAAAAAGGGCTTGATTCATGGTCTGATTAATCGCATAATCAAACTTTTCTTCTTAGACTTAGCAAAAATAATTTTAAATTCTTAACCAACATCTTATTTAATAATGGTTACCCAGTACCTGCGGGTAGACAGCTGATAAGAGCCAGAGTTCACTTGATTTTCAACATGACTGGACAAAACAGAATTGGAAAAAACAATAGTTTGACTGTTTGTCCTTATGTTCCCGGCCTGTCTAATAAAATCACCAATTTAATTCTAAAATAAAGTTAGAGTTATCCACAAACCTTTAAAAAGTGAAAACCTCATTTCTAAAAGCACTAAAGATCCTTTACCTAAATTAAAATCAACTGAAGTAGTATACAAAATGTAATGTTTAAATTGTGCCGCATGCTATATTGGACAAACAGGCAGACAAACGTTAGAAATCAGGGCACTTCCACCGCTTTAGTAAAACATTGTTTAGAATGCACACACAATTTTGATTTGGAAAATCCAGTCAGTTTAAAACAGGAATCAAATCTTAACAAACTATTAACTTTAGAATCTTTTTACATTATAAAAGAAAAAAACTGTATTAATCTCAGATATGAGAATCCTAGACTTCCTACACATTATAATATATTGTTTTTAATTGACTATTAATATATTCTTTAATTTTCAATAAATCCCTTTTCACGATTATGGTAATGATTCCTGTTTTCAAATATTTGGCGCCAGAAGAGCTAATAGAAAGCTTTATGAACTCCTAACCTAACTCAGTACCTTTGTGAACTCATCTTGAGATGACTTGCATTTTGTGTTGTACGCGGTCTGTTTACCACCCCTGGTTTCTTACCATTAGATTTTAATTTTCATAACACGCACATCGAAACTTCGACTTTCTCTGCCTCTTGAGCGATGCGAAAATGGCGGATTCTTGCCGAGTTGAATAGAAATCAGCTGGCGGGGCGAAAGTTGAACTTTCGCCCAACACACAACACAACACCAACGAAAAAAACTACTGATTCTAAGTGAACACCATACATGGAAAAAATTTGTCCTATAAAAAGTATAGAACTCAGTCTAGGAGTCTTGGACAGGCACAAAAATATTATAAAAATTGGAAGCCTTCTCATTTCAATATTTAAAAGAGATTCCAATACTAAGTAATAGAAAGAACAACAGAAAGTCTTGAACTGTCTAGGAAGTCATTAAAATTTCCAAGAGTCTGAGAAAATATGAAGGGTTCTAAAGTAAATAAAAAAAGTCGTGCTACGAAGTAGACACTAGATTATTAGTCTTATGTTTACATCACAAGGTTATACAGGTCACACATGAGAAATGATCCTTATATACTAACCAAGGAAATTCTTACCGCTTGTGAGAAACGACCAGTACCGGATCAAAACTTGTCGTGCCCCGAGTCATATTTAATTCTAATTTTCTCAAATATTTCTCTTATTGGATGATACTGCTAAAAAAATGAATCATTTTAGTCAAAAACTCCTCGAGGTAGAGGGGGTGAAATTTTTAGAATTTGTGCTCACAGTCTTCATTTCGAATATATATAACTAATTTTATATGCCATAAAAAATTTTTGACCTCAACGTTTTCAATAGATTTCAACGTTTTCGATAGATTCAACGTTTTCAGGACCTTTCAAGTGGAGTAAAAAGAAATTTGAAAAGTTCAAAATTTAGACTTCATTCTTCAAAATCAAAAATACTTTTGACTTTTTTTTTAATTTGACGTTTTTTTCTTTGTTTAAGAAAATAAAAATAAAGCTTAGGATGTTTGCTTTCAGAGTCCTGGATATAAAAGTAGCATTTTTATTTATTTTCGAGAAATTGAATTTGGAATACCGTAGAGTGGGGCTATTCGCGCATGGTGGGGCTATTCGCTATTCGCGCAGGGTGGGACTAAAGTGAGTTGTACATAATAATGTACAACTCACTTTAAGTTTTTTTCAATATTTTTTTCAATATGATAATGAGGATAAAAATAATAATCTCCTAGCATATAAGATTCAGAAGGACTTCTACTTTACCGAGGATGAGGATGAAATTTTATGCGACCACTACATTGAAGCATTGAAAAATGTTTAAATATGCGGGTGCATTTTTAAAAATTCGTTAGATCTCCAAACTTTGTATCAGTTCAATAGTGTAAAAGAAATAAAAAATTCTCTGTTGCCCGTGTTTTTTTTCCAAATTTAAGTGTTAAAACCAATTCGTTTCATAAATGCGAGTTTGTGCTTTCATTAATTAGTTCAAAGATGATATATGAAAATTCAAAGATTGGCGGTACAATTTGGCTAGTTCAGCATGTGATATTTACTAATTTTTCAGTTTTGTGCAATCGAATATTAGTTTGTTTTTTATTTATTTCTTTGTGAAATAAGTTCTTTGTGAAATGATATTTCACAATAATTGATAGTTTTCGAAACATAACTGCATAAAATATGAGGATATCAGGATACCTGCCGAAAACCTAACCTCACTTTTCAGTTTATATTATTTTCAATTTTGCAACTTAATCTTTGGCAGAATTAAGTTGTTGTGCTGCATTTTGAAGATTTTAGCATCAATTATAAGAGAAAATGTTAACTCTAAAAAGTTATCTGTAATTATTATTATTCTAATATAGAGCAAATATTTTTGGTTCCAGGAGAAAATTTATATCAGCTAAATTATAGATTATACATCAGTTAAATTACTCAGTTTGGGCCAGTAAACTAAATGGTTAGATATGATCTTAGAATCTTAGATGGATTTTAAACAAATTATAGATCCTTCTAAAAATAGATTTCGTTAATATTAATTTGATGTTTAATTGTTTTATTCATTTAAAAAATAAAAAACAATAGTTGTACCTCTTTAGAAGATCGGCGGTAAAAAAGGTACAACTTTTCAACAATGATATTTAGTAAGTAGAAAATGATTTAAAAATCTAGAAACGATTGATTTCTCTTCAGAATTAAGTCCTCTAATTTTCTGTAGAATTGAAAAATCTGAAAAAAATTTTTTTTGTGCGTAAGGTTAAAAAAACCTCAAAAAATACGTAAAAGTTGTACATAATAGCCCCACTCTACGGTAACCTAATCTTTTCAAAAAATTTTTCCTATGCGTGAAAAAATTACGTCAAATTTTTTGGAAATACAGTTAATGATAAAAAACAATAATATAAAAATAGAAGTACAAAAAAAAATTTTTGTTGATTTTAGAATTTTTTGAAAATTTACAAAAATGAAATTTTGGAATTTAGTTAATTACGCATTTTTAACATGCAATTCTCGTGTAATATTTATAATTTAAGAAATATAAATGTAACTTGCTCATTAAAAATGAGCAATTTAACAAATTCCTAAGCTTTACATTTCTTTTTTAAAAAAAGAAAAAAAGGTCGAATTTCACAAAAAAGTCAAACATATTTTTGATTTTGAAAAATGAAGTCGAAAGGTCATCAAAAAATCTATTGAAAACGTTCAAGTCAAATTTTTTTTATGCCATATATAAAATTAGTGATATATATTTGAAATGAAGGCTGTGAGCACAAATTCCAAAAATTTCAACCCATCTATCTCGAAGATTTTTTGACTAAAATGATCCATTTTTTTGTGAGAAGTACCATCCAATAAGAGAAAACTTTGTGCAAGTTTGAGCCGGATTGGACAACTTGATTTTTTTGGGTGGGTACACTTCAGAAATTATGCCTCAAAAGTATGTGTGTACTGAACTTTCGACGCTAATATATAGTAATAAATTTAAAGTAATATGTATACTAAATTAAAATTATTTTGTAATAAAAATAATCAAGTGACCTAGTTATCATACAGCATTTCAATGAGAAATGACAAAAAATATTTGAGGTTTAAATAAGAAAATTAAATATGATTCGGGGCACGACAAGTTTTGGTGCGGCACTGATCGTTTCTCACAAGCGGTAAGAATTTCTTTGGTTAGTATATGAAGATCATTTCTCGTGTGTGACCTGTATTACCTTGTGATGTAAACATAGGACTACAAATCTAGTGTTTACTTCTTTTTGAGAAAGATTGACTTTTTTGTGAAATTCGACCTTACTACTTTTTTTATTTGCTTTAGAACCCTACATATTTTCCCAGACTGTTGGAAATTTTAATCACTTCGTAGACAGTCCAGGACTTTCTGTTGTTCTCTCTATTACTTAGTATTGGAATCTCTTTCAAATATTCAATACTTGCAGTATTTGAATCTCTTTTAAATATTGAAATGAGGAGGCTTCCAATTTTTATAATATTTTGGTACCGGTCCAAGATTCCGAGACTGAGTTCTACACTTTTTATAAGACAAATTTTTTCCTTGTATGGTGTTCACTTGGAATCAGTAGTTTTTGTCGTTGGTGTTGTGTTACAGGGGGAAATTGTTAAGCAACAATTTGACTGCATATCTGTAGAAAACTGAACTATCATAAGACTCTGATCGGTTTCAAATTGAACCAGATCATTCTGAACTTTTTTTTTGTTTTTCTGAACTTACGTTTTCTCCGTCTCGTCGCCTTGCAATTAAATATAAATACTTTCGTTTTTGATTTGGTTTCTTCTGGAAAGGGAGTAAGTCTGACTTTTCTAAATATAAATCTCGTTTGAAGGGATCCAAGGGCCACGTCTGTCATATGTCGGCTGTGGCTCTGGAATAATGCGCTTGCAAACGGTTGCGGTTACTCGTTGTCTGAGATTCTCGTTAGCCACTCACAATGCGTCCAAGTTACATACTTACTCCGACTCCTTCGCCATTCTGTCTGCCTGCCTGGCGAACAGCACCTGAAAAATGTCTGATGGCTTGGCAGAGACAAGGACGAGGGCCTCATGCTTCTTCCTGACCAAGTCTGTCGCCATATCATCTTGAACCATTTTGTGATCCCACTTTCGATTCTCCTTTCAAAATAACTTCACCCTAAAGAACATAAATCAAATCTCAAATTTTTATCTTTTTTTTTGGTATAATTCCTTCTCTCGTTCGACATTCATTGCTCTTAATTTTTACAGAAAAGTTTATATCTCTCTTGCAAGGACACACTTGAAATAATAGCTTCAAAAATTCATTTTATTTTCAGAAAGCAATTCTAACAAGCATCCTGGAACTTATAAAACAGAGTCTGGTAAAATATACTGATTAACAGATATAAAGGATATGTTAGGTTCTTAGGCTTAACAGCTCATTATTAAGGATATGTTAGGTTCTTAGGTTTAACAGCTCATTATTAATAAATTACACCGAGCCAAACAAATTGATGTCAGGAGGTTGGACACTTTTGCTTTTGCTGCATCTTCTTAGTGATCAACTCTTGAATTTCTCCTCAATTTTTAATTCACGCGAAGAATATCCATACGCACGTAAATTCGATTGGAAATCATCTTTCGATGGGCGCGTAAAATGCGGGTATGAACGACTCTCAAGAGACACTTTGCAACCGCATTAAATGACTGCTCTACTGGCTCGAGAATGAGGACATCCTGCGGCGTAGGAAAGGAACGAGAATTGTCGCCTCGTTGACTCTGAGATAGTACCGGTTGTCCGGTATGTTATAGTGAAGCACTATAATGTCGATTAATCGAAATCGTGAACCAGATCTGCTGTCTCGTCCAAAAAGAGCCATTTCTCACATCTGAGCTACCGGTGTTCCCCACCCCCCGCGATGAATTAGCTCAGATTCTAACAGTAAATTAGGCACGACAGTAACAATAAATTAAATCAAACACTAACAGTAAATTCGCAAGAATTTCTCAAGATCGAGTCGTTAAGTGGAATTAAAGGTAGTCATGAAAGGGGAATTAAAAGTAGAGTAATGCTGTTGATTCTTGGGAAATATACTTTTCTCTGGCGATTTAAGACTCGTAAATTAAGGCACCAGTGAACGATTTTAGACTTGTTGATTTTTAGACTGCCTGATTTTAGACTTTATTTTATGGTCAATTTATTATCAGAAATTCTTCTTAAATGATTCAACTTAATTTATTCTATCTCATCATTATCAAAGAGCAATATAATCAACATAAAATGTTCGTGAGCAGGTGCGCTTAATCTCTCCGGTTTTTTCATCTCTAAAAAGCGAAGGCACGGGGCATCAACACCTTTTTATTGCCTTGCTTCAGGTTGTAAACACAACTATTTTTATTCATTCGATACGAATCCTCTGCGCCAAGAGGAGTAATACGTTTTTCTCAGTCTCGGCGCCGCGATCTGCTTCACTGTCAGGATGAGGAAACTTGTTGTTATGCTGCTCACGAATCACCTGATGTTGCTTGGTCATCGTCCTCTCTTATGTGCTTCTGGTCTCTCGATTTGTCCCCATAATAAACGAGGATATAGGCGGGCGGATGTAACATTTATTAAAAGCGAGTAACTGTATCACTCTGTGCCATTTACGGTTCATCCATGAAATTACGTCCGGCACCTGAAGGCTGCGATTATGAATTCAGAGTTTTGCTAAAGACCTCGAGATGTGCGAGGCATTGCAGCCAGTTAATCAGCCAGCTTATCTTAAAGAGCCTGAAAATTCACTGTGACAGCCAAGGGTCTGCTAAAACCAACGCCTGTCAAACAGAAACTTAATCCTAAACGCCTGCATGCGTGATATTTGAAGGCGAGGCAACTTCAATTGCGAAAGCTTTTCGAGATTCAAGCCAATAATTTATTTTTATATTCATTTTTAGAAGGAAAATGATAAACAGAATAGAATAGAATAAATATTTAAAACATTTTTGAGGCCCTTACGGTTAGAATAACCCGAATAGAATAAAATTTATTTATGACTTAGGGAAGATGTTACGTTCTCGAATAGTTTTTAAACAATATTTAAATGTTCAAATTATTTAAAAGAAGGGAAAAAATTCACCCCGGCCCAGGTTTAATTTAGAGGTACATTTTTTCTGGTTTTTAAAGAAATAATTTGAACAGTAATGACGATAAAATGGGGCCGTAGCGATTCTACAAAAAACTCTACAGCTATACCACTAATTCTACACACGAGAACTCTACGCAGTCACATTTATTTAACAAATTAAATATTTTAAATTTAAACTCAACCCGGTTGAATCCTAAATTGTAAAACTCTCTGCAAAATAATAATTTAAATTTTGTGAATTTAAATAAACTCTACACAATAAAAATCTGCACGAAAAAAACCAGCACAAGATAATTTAATGAATAATTTATTTAAAACTCTACAAAATCAAATGCTACCCCGTAAAATTCTACACAAAATTGTAACTTAAATTTTTTGCAAATTTAAATAAACTCTACACAATAAAACTGCACGAGAATATGGTACATAAGTGAAGTAAATTATTTATCATTTTAATTTTAAAAAATCTACATATTGTTTGATTCCATGCCGTGAAACTCTACACGCGATAATACAAAACAATTGAAAACACAATGCTTTTCCATTTTTTTTCTTCATAAAACTCTGTACGAGAAAAACCACTCTCTAAATCTGAATCAGTCAAAATTTTCACTGATTTCATTCAGTGACCCATTTTTAGCTAATTCATCAGTAAATTTTGATTAAATTTCAGTGAAATTTAATGAAATTCAGTCAAAATTCACTGATGAATTAGCTAGAAATGGGTCACTGAATGAAATCAGTGAAAATTTTGACTGATTAAAATTTAGAAAGCAAGGAGTCGACCACTCTAAATTTGCATGTACAAGGAATATATTCTCAAAGAATATTTCGGAATATTTGAGAATATATCGGAATATTTGGGAATATATGTGATTACAAGGAATACTTAGAATATATGAGAACATGAGAAAGTATGTGGGAATATTTTGGAATGTTTCAGAATACTTAAGAATATTTAAAGACACTTCAGAATACTTAGGATGCAGTGCAAAATTACGGAAAACTTTTTAAAAATCTATCTGCAGCAACAAATACCTTGAAATATGTCAAAATATTTAGGAATATTTCGGAGCACTTCGGAATATTTGGGAATGTGTCGGAATATTTCAGAATATTTAAGAAACATGGAATATCAAGAATATCTCGGAATACATAATAGGAATGTTTCCTGAGTATACGAGGAATATCGTGAATATCCAAGAAGTATCTTAAAATGTGTCAGAATATTTGGGAATATTTCGGGAATATTAGAATTATTTTATAATATTTAGGAACATATGGAGTATTAGGAATATAAGGAATATCTGGGAATATTGGTGGAATATCTGGGAATATTGGTGGAATATCTTGGAATATTTCGTGACTGTACGAGGAATATTGAAGCGGTCGACCCCTCGAGAAAACCCTACACAAGATAATTTAATAAATGATTTATTTAAAACTCTACACAATTAAATCCTACATCGTAAAGCTCTACAAAATATTATAAATTATATTTTGCGAATTTAAATAAAATTTACAAAATAAAACTCTACACAAGAATACTCTACGCAAGTGAATTAAATAATTTCTTATCATTTTAATTTTGAAAACTCTACATCGTAAAACTCTACACTCGATAATACAAAACATTTGAAAACAATTCTTTTTCAACTGTTTTGTATTATCGCGTGTAGAAATGTGCAAAATCAAGCGGTGCAAAATCAAACGATGTAGAGTTTTCAAAATTAAAATGATAAGGTATTATTTAATTCACTTGTGTAGAGTATTTTCGCGCAGAGTTTTATTTTGTAGAGTTTATTTAAATTCGCAATTAATTTACAATTTTGTGTAGAATTTTATGGTGTAGGATTTAATTGTGTGAGTTTAGATTTACAATATTTAATTTGTTAAATAAATATGATTGTGTAGAGTTCTCATGTGTAGAGTTTAAAGCTGTAGAGTTTTAATCTGAGGAATCTCGCTACCGCCTGCGCCCCCGACAAAATTAAGATATCTTCAAATATTAAGGATGTTCACTTCTTATGGCATTTTAAATATTAATAATCTTTAAAATAGCTTATCGAATCTAAAAGGAAAATAACCACATCGTTAAATATAACAAATTTTAACCCTTTCGGGGTCAGTGGGACTTTTTGGTACTAGTAAATTTTTTACGGATTTTTATCAATATTTTTTATTTGCTCATATTAAATTATAAACAAATATTTTTCTATTTCCGATCTGATATGATAATTTTGAAGCAGAAACTATTTATTAGTTCTCGAGAAAAAATCCAAATTGTAAAAAAAACTCGAGTTTCTAAAGTTGATTTTTTTTACTTCTTTAGTCCCTGAAATAGTTATTTATTAAACGCAAAAAACTAGTTTTTCTCCTCATCAACAAAAGTCAGACATGAAAGGGTTAAAAGAGAAATCTAATTGCAATTTAAAAAAAAAGTTGAATTCGTAATCGTTTATTTAACACTATTTATTTGATATTTGGTTATTTTTTTCCGCTTTAGAAAAAAATTGTAATTTTGATTTAGTCTTTATCAGTGACAGCTTTTTTTGTTCTTTAAAATATTATCTACAATTCTATTTGGTTGATTTTTATGAAAAACACAGTTAAATTTGCATAAAAGAAATTAATAATGAACTAATATTTTTTCTAACTAATTATTTTTCGAGCTATTTTTATTACAGAGTAACAAATCCTCGATTTTCTAAACCTATGTTAGGGATTTGTGGTGCGATAAAGGGTGAACATCCTTAAATTAAATTCCATATTAATTTACTGTATACAAAAGTTGCAATTTCACAAAATGTTTACTGAAACACGTAGGAATGAATTGAACATATTAACTTGTAAAAAATATAAATAATCTGTCATAAAAACTCTGCCATTATTTTAAAAAATAATTTCAGCCTTTATTAAACAGATTTTAAATAAACAACAAAATCTTGATTAATAACTGGAAAACAATTTTTGTATCGGGTAAAAAAGCGGAATTTTATTCCATGATTGAAATGACAACTCTGATTATAATTACCAAGTCTGATGTGTTTGTGAAGCAATAAAAATCATTTTTAAAACATGATTTACGAGATGGAAAATAATTTATTAAAGAAAGTCGCGTGTATTTTCATGGCTTTGAATCTGTTTTTACAACACGTAATCCGACAGTTGCAAATCACATTTTATGTAAATGATCACTGGGCGTTGCACTACCGTTTTAGGTTGTCAATCAGCCTTGCGGTCCATTTTAAGGAACTGCAAGGTGGAAGGAGGCGTGTTTGACCATCCAACTGTCAGACCATGGTTAAAAAATCACTCTTCTTAAAGATCTTGAGATATCTTGCCTTTCTCCTTATTTATATTCCTTGAAGCGTCCAAATATCAAGATTATAAAAGTATCAAAATAATCAATCTAGAAAACTTGAAACGGACTAAAGTTAAAAACCTAGAAATCTTTAGGGCAGATCATTAAAATTATAATGAAATATTTCATTAACAATGAACACGATGTTGTCATAAATCATTACAATAAATGTATTTTTAATGACAGTGAATCTTTACATCAAAATAATTTTTAAAATGTAACACCTACCAAGGAACCCATTAATCTTTTCAGTTCGTCAAGGAAATTAACATTCGCACGCGTACTCCACAAAATCAATTAGTCTCAACCCTTTTTCGGGACGAATTATAATTTCTTCTCACCTCCAAACGTCAAAAAACCGTGAAATCGTATTTCATGATTGATTAGGTTGCAGTGTATGATCCATAAAATGATGATAAAAATACTTTTACATTCTAAGAAACTTATTTTTATCGAATATCGTATTTTCAAGAATGTAATAAATAATCAGATTAACAGTAATTGGGAAATTTGGGTGAATTTTATAAGAAGGAGAGAAAGAGAGCTTTCTCTATCTTCAAATAGATGAATGAAACTTACGTTTCACTTAATCAAAAAGTTTCCACAAATCTATTATTACCACTTTCTTATCATTAAAAAAACCCGCGTTTCGTTTTTATTACCAGTTTCAAAAAGTCTTGGTAAAAAGGGAGCGCTTAAGAAGACATTTTTATTATACCAAAAGGTTGTAAATATTTGGTAAAAACGAGCGAAACCCGCCACACATCTTTCATTCTTTTAAGACTTCTTTCTCAGTTCTCTTCTCTCCTCCAGCTGTCTTTCTTTCCTCGACTAGAGAATTCCTTTCTGTTTTAAAAAACACTTTCGATTTTAAAAACAGTGCCCGGGGCGAAAAATTATTTAGTTTCGTCCGATGTTTCCGCGCAGTAACTTCGTCGGCGTCTTACTCTTTTCTTGAGAAGAACCAGTTGTAAGCTGAGCTGGTGCATGCTCGTAGTAATTTCACCCATAATGGAACACTCGCATTGTTGCGACCACTATAATGTTTCGTAAATGATCCGCCCACGTCCCCGTAGGTGTGAGTTCTTCTTCATTTGACTTTTCAAACAACTTCTACTTTTTATTACTATTTGCATTTGTCTGAAGTGTTTCGAGGACAAAAAAATATTACGAAGGAGATTCATAAGTTGTTGAATTTACAATTTCCCTGAACTTTTAAGCATTCAAACATATTTTATTCTGCGCAATAACATTGTTAGATAAGGAGAAAAAACCCTAGTTTTGATCTAATTAGCTAATTAACAAAATCTTGATAGGAACCCAGTCGTGCAGGGCTAAGATAACAGTCAACTTTAAATTCTGATTCTAATCAATATCCTCACGTAACTAACTTCTCGGAGTGAAACGCAAAAAAAAGTAATACAAAAAATTAGTTTATAAAAATAAAAACACATTTAGAATTAAAGCAGGGTGTCTAGTAGCGTGGATCGAAAAACACAAATTTTGGAAATAGAAAACGCCTTAGCACTGAAAAGTTTCCTATTGGTCCCTCATAACTTGTGTAAAATTTCAAATGAATCGATTAATATTCTGAGGTTGAGCGGAGCCGAAATAAGTTTGGAAAATTCATTATTCTCAAATTTTTGAAAAAATCACTAATGTTACTTTTTTGGAAATCCTCTTGATATATCCAATTTTTGTCAATTTAGCTAAATTTCTAATTTAATTTTATACAGGAGAAAATTTTATTCTTATGGGCCCCTTAAAATGAAAAAAGTTCCAGAAGCCCTGCAAATTAGAATAAAATTTTTTTTAACCTTCAGAAACTTTCTAGCACTCAAAATGTACTTACAAAAAAAAAAAAAATAGGAAGACTTCAACATTTGAAATGACTATAATCTGGCTCTGATTTAGGATATGCCATTTCAAATGTTGAAGTTTTCCCAATTTTTTTGTAGGTAGATTTTGAGTGCCAGAAAGTTTCTTGCTCAAAAAAATTTTATTTTAATTATATAATATTATAATTATAATTATAATATAATATAATTATAATTCAGCAAAATTTATGAAAATTGGAATTATTAAGTAGATTTTGAAAAAAAGTAACATTAGCGATTTTTTCAAAAATCTGAGGAAAACACATTTTTTAAACTTATTTTAGCTCCGCCCAACCTCAGGATATTAATCGATTCATTTCAAAGTTGAAACAAGTTATAAGTGACCCAAAAGGAAACTTTTCAGTGCTAAAGTGTTTTGAATTTCCAAATTTTGTGTTTTTCGATTCACCTTAGTGTCTAGCGCTTCTCCTTAAAAAATTTCCAGAACTTTCTCAGGTTTTGCAGGTGAAAAATTAATTTTTCCAGGTATTATTTTTTAATTATTACCATAAACTTTCATAGACAAAATTTTTTTTCTTGAACCTGTAAAATATTATTAGTATTTGGAGAAAAATGATATTGGTAAAATAAATATAATATTTTAACCTCTATAAAGGGTAGTTTTTGACGCTAATGGGTAGTATTTTTTGTCTAATTGGGTAAAATTTTTTTTCCTGAACGTATGGTATCATCAGTTGTATTCTGTTGCCAACAATTATTATATTTACGAAAATTAACATTAATTAATCATTTTAATCATTTTGGGATAGTTTAAGGCCCCAGGACCACGGTTTAAAATTATTTTAAAAAGAAAAGAAAAATATGCATTTATTTTTTCACCAAATAGAACAAGTTTAAGGGGTGCGTCAAAAAAAACATTGAGTTTTTTTAGGACACCCTATTGTATAAGATTATTATAGATAAATAAAATTATTTATTTAGAATACAGAAGGTTCTAAAAGATTATGGAAGAATCCAGAAGAATCTAAATGATTGTAGATTTTTAAAACAATCTAGAATATTTTCGAGAATTTTTACAGATTTCAGATAAGTTTTGAAAATTCTAAAGAACTTAAGAGAATTTCAGTAATCTTTTGTAGACTTTGGATGATTCTGTGGATAAAGATTCTTGTAGATAAAAGATTCTGTAGAAAATTCTAGAAGGTTAAGGAAGTATTCAGAAAATTTTAGAAGATTCTGGAAGAGTATAGTATATGTTGTAGAATATTGAAAAATTTTGGGATATTATTTTATAACATTATTGTAGAAGAACCCAAAAGATTCTAGAACAGTCTCAAATATTTTGGAGAATTTTCAAAGAATTTAAATCAATTTTAAAGATTCTGGAGGACTTTAAGAGATTTTAGGAGACTTTCGAAGATTTTGAAAATTTGAAATTATGGGATATTTAAGAAAACATTAAAAAAGTTTTTGAATGTCACAAGTTTCTATTTCTCCTAATTCTTGGAAAATTATTCGGAAATTTGAATATAAAAAAAGAGGGAGAAAAAGAAATTAAACTATAAAAAAGTGATTTTAGGAGATTTGGAGAATAAAAGGGGGAATGGGGAAAAAGGGGAATAGGGGACTGACAGTGATCCTTGATTTTATAATATTATAATTATATAATTATAATAACTGTTAAATTGTAATCATATAAATATAACAATTGTTAAATTCTAATTATACCTATTGAGACATGATTATAAAACTTCCTCCCGAGATATGGGGATGATGAATGAGACTAAAAAATATTTAATGAAGAAAATGATTCTGTTCCGAAAAAATCAAGATTTACTGTGACAGTATCACACTGTGACAAACAATTTCTCGCTGAAAATCTGATAAAAAAAAGAAACTTATATATTTTTTACCAATAAACTTTAATAATTTTAGAATATCAATTTTAATTATTATCCAATTTTTTTTTAAAATGGTATGTCTGGAAAATTCAATTTTGCCATTTTTGCAACGATAAAAAACTTTTTAAATTAATTTCTGTCTGAAAAACCTTCTTCAGGATGCATTTATGCTTGTCAAATTTTCTCAGAATTTTTAAATTAAAATTGTAAAAGTTATTTCTAAAAAATATGTGATAACCTTATGTGCCATATTTGGTACAGTCGGCACCAAAAGGGTTAAAAATGAAATTTCGAAGAAATCCTTTTAGTGCAACATGTTTTTGATTTTTTAAGAATTTTTTGTACAAAAAACTCATTTTCAACAAAAATGTTGGTTATCTAGTTCTGTACTGCCACCCTTTAAATACGCTTATTTACATTTAGCAAAAATTGCATATGAGAATGTTATTTTGAATTCAAGGCTCATCGAGAGTGAATACAATTTACTTTGTGAGTATAATTTTAAACGCTAGAGGGAATCTGCCCGATTACTAAAACCAGATGCAGATTTCATAGCCGGTTGACCCTCACCCAGTAATTTTTTCCTCTAGACCTTGAAAATCGAGTACGAATTACACCTCATGTAGTATCTACTTTTGCCATCAAGAACTCTGACATTAAATTCAAACTTGACTGCAATTTTCTCCATCCCCAGGCAAAAATTCTGACTGCATTTCTTTTGTCATTTGCTTTTCTTGCAACTCATCGTATCATGTATCTTGTGGGTCCGTGGTGCGTGTGATGTACGATCTACGGTGCACGTTCGGTAGCCCACTCCTTGGGAATCGGTGGGTTGTTTTTAGCAAACTGGTTTTGCCCCCCAGCACAATTACTCGCGCCGTTTTTGTCCGCCGCGCTCCAAATGTTTGCACCTGTCGCTTGAAAGCCTCCTGGCTACTGGTAATCGAGCTATCGTGGATTTGAATCTCAGAAGTGCTCAGATTTTTAGTATTGAACAAAATATATTCACAAATGTCACTTTCTTTGAAAAAAAAAGGATTCAAAAACAGCTGAAAAACTGAATTAATCCAACAGTAAATTCTGAGCATCAAACTTTGGAGATGAACTTTTTCAACAATCAAAAACAATCCTGTGTTCGAAAACAATCCTGCGTTCGAAAGGAACTGATCCTTGACATATACAAATTATGTAATGTCTTGTAAAACTATTATACAGTATTATATATATATATTTATATACATGGTTTTATATTTATACATGGTTTGAATTATTTAAGGGCATATGCATATATTTTGCACAAAAACAATGTGTTGCAGTGCTCTGCATTGAAAACAATGGCCTTGTCACAGGTATTACCGAGTTACCTCTGTAACAGAAAGGGAGATAACATATCTATATGTACAAGGCGCGTAATGCATCCACCGTTACTGCTTAGATCTCATAAATAAGTTCGAGCAGGAAGCTGCGCTTACGATTTGTATGCTCTCTGCATAAACTCGGACTAGAAATTGCCAGCTTCGACCCAGAATCCATTGAACCATTCAATTCGACCTTGGAAACCTAATTTCACTTAAAAAGATATTGCTTTCATTCAAAAAAGTCGTTTATTTCTATACATTTGGTTATTTTTACCAAACACTTGTGTTAATTCGTACATTTTTACATACATATATGTTAGAATTGCATTATGCATTACATAATATTTCCCAGAGAAAAATAGTCCTTTAAAATTTACAGAAATAGGCACAGCTTGTGTTTTTCTGTGATTTTTACTGAAAATCTGTTACTCTTACTAAAAATTCTATAAGATTTTTTCTAAAATATCAGTAATAAAAACAGGATTTAATATGTTACGTATGTCTCTGAAATTTTGGCAAAAAGGTGTATAAATTCAACAAATTTTTTTCTCCGTGTTATTAAAACACAATAATCTAATAACTTGATGAAAAAACTGTGTGAGTAAACTGCAAACATTTTCTGCATAAATGCATATGAAATCTTGCACAGTGTGCTTTTGATCCTTTAATGACGTCAAATCTGCCCATCGTTCACGTCTGCTCGTATTCCCTCAGACAATCATGAAATAAACTTCCTCGTTAATCGGACCGCTTCGATAAGTGTACTTACGTATATATAGATGACACGGGTGCATCGCT
>JBAGKK010029840.1:0-11022 GCA_037177015.1 Euceroptres primus
CGAATATATATTTTTGACATTTTAATTGTTTTGATTTTTATTTGGACCTTTTTAAACCGGAAACTTCCTACAACACATAGAGTATTAGGGACATGAAAATTTGGATTCAATGGATAGACTTAAAACGCCTTAATTTTGCGCGTTAACAAAATATGTTTGAAAAAATTATTATTTTCGTAATTTTGATATTTTCGTGGATTTCAATGTTTTTTTTTACATTTCTAAAGGGTTTAAACAACTCAAAATTTTACAGATTTTTATTTGCAGCCCCATCAGAGATTATTAACGTTTAGTGGACCCCTGGTTTCAAAAAATAATTTTGAAACCTACAGAAATGTAGAGAGAACTTTTTCAGGTATCTAGAACGTTTTTACTGATAAAAATACACTAGAAAAAAATGTTATTAGTTTAGGAAATCATCAGTGTAAAAATATTAAATTTTTTAAAAACTGTGTTTTTAATTTTTTTAAATTATTCTTTATAATTTAAATACTTTAAATACTATTTAAATAAATTAAATTTTATTTATTTATTTATTTATTATTTATTAAATAATAAATAATACTTAAAACACTTTTTGTGTTTTTTTAAAAGTATTTTTATCACTGAGACACCCTCAGGTGTTAAAAATATCATTTAAAGTCAGTTGAAAAATAATAATTTAAAGAGTCAAAAACTCAGTTTAAAAAAAATTCACTATCTTTACACTTATGATTTCCTAGACTAATCAAATTTTTTCTAGCGTATTTTTACTAGTAGAAACGTTCTAGATACCTGAAAAAATTTTCTGTACACTGTAAGAAATTTTTCCGGAATTTTCCCGAAAATGTTCGGGAAGCTAATAACCCTAACATTTCGGAAATTTTTCCTAACATTTTGCAGGGAATATTTCGGAAGTTTCGGGAATTTTCCCAAATTTTAGGGAATTTTCCTAACATTTCGTAGGGAAAATTTCTGAAGTTTCAGAAATTTTCCCAAAATTTAGGGAATTTTTCCTAACATTTCGTAAGGAAAATTTCGAAAGTTTCGGGAATTTCCCCAAAATTTAGGGAATTTTTCCTAACATTTCATAGGGAAAATTTCGGAAGTTTCGGGAATTTTCCCAAATTTAAGGGAATTTTTCTTAGCTAACTGTAGGGAAAATTTATGGAATTTTATAGTTTCTTAGAACTTAATTTCGTTATAACTAAACAAAATATTTTCTTGATTTAACGAAATGTTTTGGATGAAAAGTTTTCTGCGTTAAGTAAATATTTTTTCCTGTATATAATAACCATATTCTGTGGTTGAAAACTGTAGAATACTCTAAAAATATAGTTTTAACTAATGATTGCATCAATTTATTGATGCAAAAGATTTTACAAAAAGAAAAGTGAAAGATACTTAAAATAATATCTGAACACAAATTATAAAAATGAAATGCAATAACATTAATTATAAATTATTATAATTATCAACAATTATATAAATTACTGGGTAAAATTATGAATATTGCTCTGAATTTTAAATACGAGAAAACAATATCTAATTTTTTATAAAAAATAATTTTCCTAATAAAACTATAAAAATATTAAGAAATATTCCCCATGAAATTATATGAAAATTTCCCGAAAGAATAAGAAAAATTTCTTATGTTCATATGGTTTTGTAAATTCCCTAACATTTCTGAAATATTTCCGATTTTTTCGGGAATATTTCCCGCTCATTCCGAAATTTTTTCGAAAATTAGGGAAAGTTACCTACTTTTTCGGAAAAAATTTTTTCCCTACAAAATTCGGAAATATTCCCTACAGAATGATAGGGAAAATTCCAAAAATTTTTTATACATTTCTGTAGGGTTTATAATTCTTTTTTTTAAACAGGAGTTTACTAAACATTAATAATCTCTGATAGGGCTGTAAATAAAAATCCGTAAAAATTTGAGAAGGCCTCCAGAAATGTAAAAAAAAATTGAGACTCATAAAAATATCAAAATCACGAAAATAAGAATTTTTTCAAACATATTTTGTTAACGCGCAAAACCCCGTTTATCGATCCAATCCAAACTAATTATACTTTTAGCGTCCTAATACGCTGCTTTTCCACATAGTTTCATCTCCGATTTCCAAAACTTTGTTTTTTCGACCCGCTCTAGTAAATAGAGTTTACCAATCCATTCTTGTTTTGTGGGGAATATTGTTGAACTTAATGGTATATATGAACTTGATGGGAATAATCTTCTAAAATACGTTTATATCAAAATATTAAAACAATTCTCGAATAAAACTATTTTTCAGAATACTGCCAATACGGTATGGGAAAGCCTACAATACTCTATTGTAATTTTTGAAACACAGTATTATTATATTTACAATACAATAGTATAGTGTTTCCAATATCGTATCGTGATTCTTCCCATACAGTATAGTGATTCTTCTCATATAGTATTGTGATTATTCCCATACAGTATTGTTATTCTCCCCATATAGTATTGTGATCCTTTCCATACATTATTGTGATCCTTCCCAAACAGTATTTTAGTGTTTTCAACCCAGTTTTGTAATCTACACAATATTACAAAATTATTGCGCTAATTTTAAATTGCCGCTTCCATAAAAATTCATCTAAATCCTATCACTAAAAATAAGTAAACAGACTGATATTTAAAATTCAAAACTTGCTATCAATGCTGCGTCAAGTGCCCCGAATATTGTAATTTTTGAAATACAATATTGTAATATTTCCAATACGACAGTGTAGCGTTTCCAATATAGTATCGTGAATCTTCCCATACAGTATAGTGATTCTTCCCATATAGTATTGTGATTCTTCCCATACAGTATTGTTATTCTTCCCATATAGTATTGGGATCCTTCCCATATATTATTGTGATCCTTCCCAAACAGTATTTTAATGTTTTCAACCCAGTTTTGCAATCTACACAATATTACAAAATTATTACGCCGATTTTAAATTGCCACTTCCATAAGAAATTCATCTAAATCCTATCACTAAAAATAGGTAAACAGACTGATATTTAAATTTCAAAACTTGCTATCAATGCTGCGTCTAGTGTCCCGAATATTGTAATTTTTGAAACACAATATTTTAATATTTCCAATACGATAGTGTAGTGTTTCCAATATCGTATCGTGATTCTTCCCATACAGTAGAGTGATTTTTCCCATATAGTATTGTGATTCTTTCCATACAGTATTGTTATTCTTCCCATATACTATTGGGATCCTTCCCATACATTATTGTGATCCTTCCCAAACAGTATTTTAATGTTTTCAACTCAGTTTTGCAATCTACACAATATTACAAAATTATTACGCCGATTTTAAATTGCCACTTCCATAAGAAACTCATCTAAATCCTATCACTAAAAATAGGTAAACAGACTGATATTTAAATTTCAAAACTTGCTATCAATGCTGCGTCTAGTGTCCCGAATATTGTAATTTTTGAAACACAATATTTTAATATTTCCAATACGATAGTGTAGTGTTTCCAATATAGTATCGTGATTCTTCCCATACAGTAGAGTGATTCTTCCCATATAGTACTGTGATTCTTCCCATACAGCATTGTTATTCTTCCCATATAGTATTGGGATTGCTATCAATACTGCGTCATGTTTCCCGAATATTGTAATTTTCGAAACACAATATTGTAATATTTCCAATACGATAGTGTAGTGTTTGCAATATAGTACTGTGATTCTTCCCATAAAGTATAGTGATTCTTCCCATATAGTATTGTGATTCTTCCCATACAGCATTGTTATTCTTCCCATATATTATTGTGATCCTTCCCAAACAGTATTTTAATGTTTTCAACCCAGTTTTGTAATCTGCACAATATTACAAAATTATTACGGTGATTTTAAATTGCCACTTCCATAAAAATTGATTAAAAACCTATCACTAAAAATAGATAAACAGACTGATATTTAAAATACAAAACTTCCTATGGATGCTGCGTCTAGTGTCCCGAATATTGTAATTTTTGAAACACAATATTGTAATATTTCCAATACGATAGTGTAGTGTTTCCAATATCGTATCGTGATTCTTCCCATACAGTATAGTGATTCTTCCCATATAGTATTGTGATTCTTCCCATATAGTATTGTTATTCTTCCCATACAGTATTGGGATCCTTCCCATACATTATTGTGATCCTTCCCAAACAGTATTTTAATGTTTCCAGCCCAGTTTTGTAATCTACACAATATTACAAAATTATTACGCCCATTTTAAATTGCCACTTCCATAAAAAATTCATCTGAAACCTATCATTAAAAATGGGTAAACACATATTTAAAATTCAAAACTTATTATCAATGCTGCGTCAAGTGTCCCGAATAAAAAAATGGAAGAACCTGTAGTGAAGCAAGGAAGATGACCTTGGATAGAAAGATTCCTCTCGCTCACAGATGCACGATTGGCCGAGCAGAGTGGACCGCTAACAGAGAGCTATATGGCGTCTCTGATTGCCCATTGTTCGACTAATAAGATATTCCATCTCCTGGCGGCGTCGGTGTCTGGACCAAGAGGAGAATCTCTCATCTCACTTGGTGTCCAATCAGCGCTCAGCTTTACACGGAAGCAGCCAATGGCCGGGCGTCTTTAGTTAGTCTTTCTTCCTGCCACCAAATAAGAAGGAGGATAAGTCAACCGATAAATAATACCGGGTCCGTAACCAGCTGCGCGGTTAATGCGACTCAGCCTAAAAATGTAATACGGGCTTAATTGAGCTCTCCCGAGACATTCGCGAGCACCTTTAGCCTTTATGGTTTGATATACGAGAACGAGTGACGTAAATATCTCGTAGGTAATTTGGACTACCTGCATGATTAATCAAGCCAGTGTAGTATCTTCCCTTGGATATACCACAGCCTAATAGCCACATCGATTACGATATTAATTTCAGACTCTCGTGCAATAAACGGTTTTCATTTCGTTATTGTTTATTACTTTGTCTTTACGAGATCGTAAATTTTCAAATGCGATCCTCCTGCCACAGTCGTATTTCGTCAGGAAACCTTTTTCGTTAATGACAATTTCTTTTATTGTGCATGCCAGTCAGAAATATTGTAATTAAAATAGGTAATATTTACAATAGTGTATCACACAGTTTGAAAGTATTGTAAGAAAAAATATACTGTATGGAACTGATTACTATACGGTATGGTAAAGATAACTATACTGTTTGGGATTCTTCGCTATACTGTTTGACAATCATTGCCATACAGTATAGTCAACAATACTAAACAGTGTGTGTGTGTGTTTGTGTGTGTGTATTATCGCAAAGTTTGATAGCATCACGAGAAAAAATATACTGTATGGCATTGTTTATAATCGTTCGGTATACTGTATCGCAATCATTGCCATACAGTACAGCGATCAATCGAAATGTAAATAAAATAAATGGAATAAAATAAGTATAATGAAATTAATGAAATAAAATAAAATAAATATAATAAAATAAATAAAATAAAATAAAAATAATAAAATTAATGAAATAAAATAAATATAATAAAATAAATAAAATAAAATAAAAATAATAAAATTAATGAAATAAAATAAATATAATAAAATTAATGAAACAAAATGAAATAAATATAGTAAAATAAATGAAGTGAAATAAAAGTAATAAATTTAAGGAAATGGAATAAATATAATAAAATTAATGAAATAAAATAAATGTAATAAAATTAATGGAAGAAAATAAATATAATAAAATTAATGAAATAAAATAAAATAAATATAAGAAGATAAATGAAATAAAATAAAATAATTAAATAAAAAGAAAAGAGGAAAAAAGGCATCAAGGATATAAAATTCAGCAGATTCTACCAATTTAAAATAAATACATCAAATCTTGAATTGGTCTTGAGCTCGTGATTTATCAATTCGATTAAATTTCATAAGCAACTCGCCGGTTTAATCTTTCTTGAGAGCTGACCACCACTTTTATTACATAGTGTTCTCTCTCACGCGAACTACCTTCATTGTTGCATCCAGCATCCTCTGCAAATTTCAATTTTCCAGCGAACAAGAGTTTAAAGATAACGAAAATTTTTCTCATTTTTATATTTTTATTTTTTCCTCTCAAATACTTTTTTTCCCCTCAGATATTTTTTTTGCTTTCAAAATTTTTTTTTCCCCTCCTAGATATTCTTCTTCCTTTCAAATATTTTTTTTTCTCAGATATTTTTTTCTTTTCAAATATTTTTTTTTCCTCTCAAATATTTTTTTTCCTCTCAGATATTTTTTCCCTTTCAAATATTTTTTCCTCAGATATTTCTTTTTGCTTTCAATTTTTCTTTCCTCAGATATCTTTTTTGCTTACAAATATTTTTTTTCTCAGATATTTTCTTTGCTTTCAAATATTTTTTTCCCTCTCAGATATTTTTTTCCTTTCAAATATTTTTTTACCCCTCTCAGATATTTTTTTGCTTTCAAATATTTTTTTTCCTCAGATATTTCTTTTTGCTTTCAGATATTTCTTTAACATTTTTTTCCTCAGGTATTTTTTTTTTGCTTTCAAATATTTCAATTCCTCAGATATTTTTTTTGCTTTCAAATATTTTTTCCCCTCAGATATTTTTTTCCTTTCAAATATTTTTTTCCCTTTCAAATATTTTTTTTCTCAGATATTTTTTTCTTTTCAAATATTTTTTTTCCTCTCAAATATTTTTATTCCTCTCAGATATTTTTTTGCTTTCAAATTTTTTTCCTCAGATATTTCTTTTTGCTTTGAAATTTTTTTTTCCTCAGATATTTTTTTTTGCTTTCAAATATTTCTATTCCTCAGATATTTTTTTTGCTTCCAAATATTTTTTCCCCTCAGATATTTTTTTCCTTTCAAATATTTTTTTCCCTTTTAAATATTTTTTTCTCAGATATTTTTTTCTTTTCAAATATTTTTTTTCCTCTCAAATATTTTTTTTCCTCTCAGATATTTTTTTGCTTTCAAATATTTTTTCCCTCAGATATTTCTTTTTGCTTTCAATTTTTCTTTCCTCAGATATCTTTTTTGCTTACAAATATTTTTTTTCTCAGATATTTTCTTTGCTTTCAACTATTTTTTCCTCTCAGATATTTTTTTCTTTTCGAATATTTTTTTTTCTCAGATATTTTTTTTCCTTTCAAATATTTTTTTTCTCAGATATTTTTTTCTTTTCAAATATTTTTTTTCCTCAAATATTTTTTTTCCTCTCAGATATTTTTTTGCTTTCAAATATTTTTTCCCTCAGATATTTCTTTTTGCTTTCAAATTTTTTTTCAGATATTTGTTTTGCTTTCAAATATTTTTATTCCTCAGGTATCTTTTTTGCTTTCAAATATGTTTATTCCTCAAATATTTTTTTGCTTTCAAATTTTTTTTCCTAAGATACTTTTTTCTTTTCAAATATTTTCTTTCCACTCAGATATTTTTTGTCCTTTCAAATATTTTTCTCTCTCAGATATTTCGTTTTTCATCTCAAATATTTTTTTACACTCTTAGTTAGAAATTTGTCGTTTGTTTTTATGACTGAAAAAACAATATTTTTGAAAGTAAAGATCGTTAGAAATAAAATTGTGTATCTCTGAAGGGAAATGTAACGATCGTTAAATATGGAATCGCGAGTTCCGTCTTTTTAGCGCTTGCTGGAAATCGAAGTCTGCAATCGAATCGAACATGAAATTGGACAGCTTCGATCGTCTGGAGCCACTCGGTGAACCGTTTACCCGGAGAATTAACATATAAATTAGGCCCGACTTGGAGACGTTGAGGGTGCGCTCGATTCTAGCACTTGAAATATTTTCAATTATACGAAATGACTCTCCATCGATTTTCGTTCTTCTATCACAAAATCTCTGCGTATTCGATCGTAGCTTGTAAGTTTATAGCTTTTGGTCGATACCATCAAAATTTTCCCAGACTCATCACGATCATTTTACGAACCTGTCAATAGAAAAATTTTCACTGTCACCAACAATTCGTCATGTCCCTCTTCAAACTATAAACTTTATAGTTTCGAGAGGGACATGACGAAAGATATTTAATATCTTTCAATGAATTGTTTTTTTAAGCTCAATATACTCAACATTTTCCCTGATATGAAAGTATTTGGTTCTTTGATTTATTTATTTACTTTGATTTATTTATTTACTTTTATTCATTTTATTTTTTTATATTTTTACTAGCCATATCGTATTTTAAAAAGTTAATGTTCAACATTTCTTTTTAAAAAACCATCAAAATGAAACAAAACAGTAAATTCTGAGTTGCGCCCACTGTGCAGTGTGCAGCTTTCAACACTGCTAGAAAAATAATACCAATTTATATTCCCGTCAAATGCCACAATTTCCTAAATACAATGAAAATTCAATAGCATGAGTCTCAAGTCTTGAAAAGCGCCCTCAATGTTGGACATTCTTTTGTTTTTTTTATTTATTTATATTCATTCATTTTTATTAGCCATATCGTATTTTAAAAGTTAATTTTGAATATTTCTTTTTAAAAAAACATCAAAATTAAACGATACAGTAAATTCTGAGTTGCACCCACTATGCGGTGTGCAGCTTTCAACTTTGCTAAAAAAATAATAGCGATCTATATTCACGTCAAATGCTATAATTTCCTAAATAGAATGAAAACTCAATTGTACGAGTTTCAAGTCTTGAAAGGCGACAAAATTGTTGGACACATAGATTTATTTATTTATACTTATTTATTTATATTCATTTCATTTTTTATATTTTTTATTAGCTATATCTTATTTTAAAAGTTAATGTTCAGCATTTCTTTTTTTAAGAAACCCGTTGCAATTAAACAAAAGAGTAAATTCTAGGCAGTTTTCAACCCTACTAGAAAAATAATACAAATCTATATTCGCATCAAATGCCACAATTTCCTAAATAGAATGAAAATTCAATTGTCTCAAGACTTGAAAGGCGACCTCATTATTGGACATTCTTTTATTTTTACATTCTCATCAGAGAAGGTATTAGATTTGTGTAAAATGTGACCCCCCTCGTTTTTGTCAAATGTCCACGTTTTGAGACCCCCTGAACCAAAAAAAAAAATGGTTTTCGCGAATGTGTCTGTAGATTTTTTTTTGTTAGCACGATAACTTTCGAAAGAATTGACAGATTGGATTGGCCTTTGGTATACTCTTTTACTGTCCTAAAATGAAGGTCAAGTTCGTTAGCCAGCCATTTTGAATAAAAATTCAAAAAGTTACATTTTGAAAATTTTTGAAATCACTTTTTTTTGCAATTTGCAAATTGTATGTACGGCTATTTATAGTACTCAGAAAGACGAACAATTTATTCTTATGGCATTTTTCGATAAAATGAAAATTATCAGACAAACAGCGTTTTTAAAATTCAAAAAATCCAAAGAAAATGAAGATTTCAAGCCAAACAACGCACGATATAAAAAAAATCAAGAGAAAAAAACATTCCTTTTTGAAAGCTTTATAAGATTGGAATAACAACTTTTTGAATTTAAAAAAATCTAAAATTCAAATTTTCCCGTCAAAAAACGTGAGATATGAAAAATATTCAATGGAAAAATTATTGGTCTTAAATAGATCTATAAATTTTCTGTTAATCATTTTTTGATAGGATAAGTAGTTTTCGTTTTAATCTTGGAAATTTTGTTTAAAAAAAAAATTCAATTTCTCCGCCAAAAAACATGAGATTTGAGAAAATCTTACAAAAAAGTGATTGGCTTTAAAAAGATCTACTAATTTTCCATTAAGCGTTTTTTGATTGGATAAATAACTTTCGTTTTAATTGTGAAGAATACTGTTAAGAACTTAAGAGCTAATTTTTCTTCACCAACGACATTCGAAAAAATTATGGGATTGTATTGTGCTTTAGCACACTTCTTTAAGGCATAAAAAGAAAGGAAGAGTTCGTTAGCCAGCCATTTTTGATCAACGGTTTTAGTTTTAAACATCCAAAAACGCTTTTCGAAAATTAAATAAACCATTGACAATTTCTCCTCTCAAAATCGGTAAAATACTTGAAAATTTTTGAAATTTAATAGAAACTTTTGAAATCAGTAAATATTTTTTGAAATTCACTTAAAATGTTTAAAATCCATGGAAGTCGTTCATATTCATTGAAATTTGTCGGAATCTTTCGAAATCTCTTGAAATTCATTGAAATCTATCCAAACATCGTGAAATTCTTTTAAATGTTTAAAAACCCTCTGAAATCCTCTAGAGATCGGTGAAATCCTCTACTATTTAGTGAAATCTTTGGAAATACGTAAAAGACATTTCAAATCTTTCAAAGTTCATGAAAAGCTTTCAAAATTCTTTAAAATCTGTTACAGTTGTACTGTACTAAAAATTAATTCTTAGAAATCGTTAAAAATCCGGTGAAATCTGATCAAATTCTTAGCAATCTCTTAACATTTTCTAAAATCCTTGTGTTTCGATTATTTTTAGTGACAATTTTCGGTTTAACCAAAACCGTTGGTTATAACACGCTGGTTAATAAATTAAACATGTCTCCTTGAAATTTGAAAATGTTGTGAAAGCGCCAATCATCGGGATAATTCGGGCTGGGCTCGATCTAAGGGATGAAATAATGCATTTCCATATTCCAGACTTTTAATTTATATGACTGGGTCTGGGTCTAGTTTAGCTTTTTATGTCAAAGGGCTAGATCAAATAATTTCTGTACGGGTGAGCACCTGCTCGCCTGAAAAACGTCTGAAAAATTTTGTTTCTTTTTTGAGATTTAAAAAAAAAAATAAATTACTGTGATTACGTAATTGATAAGACAGTTTGAGAAATTCATACAAAAGATCGAGCGTGAAGCGCGAGAATCGTGATGAGAATGTGTTCCTTAAGGTCGATAGAACCTTAAATAAGTTAATTGCCATCTGAAATTGAAATAAAAAACAAAGTCAACAATCTCTATAAAAGTTCTGAGCGCTTTGAGAAAATTAGACATGATTTAATTTCTAAAGAATCAATAAAATGTTACTGAGTCGCAAGCATAATCGCGAGCCCTAGAGGCGCTCAAA
>JBAGKK010029851.1:0-11022 GCA_037177015.1 Euceroptres primus
CGCTTCGCTCGTGCGAAAAACGTCTCGTGCGCTAAATAATCACCTCTCACACACGTATCGAAATGTACTATTTCGAGACTTTTAAATTTCTTACCTTACCAACTTTCAAAAATATTTACCTTATAAAAATATTTAACTTACCAAAATATTTCAAAAAAAGTTTCGAACGATTTTAAAATTTATTTCCTACAATAAAAAATTAATCTTGTTTAAATTTTAAATAAAAAGATTCGATTTTTGATTTACCCAATCACGTGCTTTGTTTCAGCTTCAGGAATTAAATGGAATCAAAATGGCGCTCCATCGGCAAAACGTGGTTGCAAGTGTTGTTTGACATTTATGATGAAACAACAAATTTCTTATTTTGAAATCAATTTGTCATGAGAAAAACAAAGTGAGTATAACTTGATTTACTAAAAATCGTTGAATTTTCGTAGATTTTAAGGTTAGGAAATCAAATCAACACGGTTTTGAACATTTGACAAAACTGAACCTCAAAAGTTGCTGAAAAATCAATACCTTTATTATTTTTTTATTAAAGAAAATATTTTTTGAATTCGTATGAATGAAAAGAAAATAACAGCTACCATTTTAGAATTTAAATACTTCTTTCTTCAAGCGATGAACGCGTGTCTGTGATTTTCTTGAGTGACGAACGTTAACGAAGGTGTGACATTGAAAAGAAACTTCATAAACTAAAAATCGGTAAGTAATGCATTTAAAGTAGGTACAAAATTTGATAAAACTTGTTTCGGAATTTATTTTTCCAGAAATGATGTAAATTTTGATGACATATATAATTTTTTAATCCAAAGGTTGCCATGTTGTCTTTTGTTAATATATTGTAACCGTTACATAACAAAAACATCACGTGATCATGTCTCAATTGAAAAGTTCAAGCTTTCATATTTTTGAACGTAATTAATTTTAATATTTAAAAAGAACATTTC
The DNA here is from genome assembly GCA_037177015.1 of Euceroptres primus. Lineage (NCBI taxonomy): Eukaryota > Metazoa > Arthropoda > Insecta > Hymenoptera > Figitidae > Euceroptres > Euceroptres primus. Next base: position 951 of record JBAGKK010029851.1, read on the forward strand.
CATAGTTCCAGAGATTGAGGAAAATAATTACAGTTCCCGCAATACTAATCCAGTAAACGTTTCTAAATATATAAGCAATTGGAGTTTTGAGGTTAGAAACTTGCGCGGGTTTCTCCACTTTTCATAATAAATAAAAAATTGTCTTTTTATTTTACCCACAATTTAAGGTACGAAATTGGAATTCCCGACTTAAAGAATATAAATAATTGGCACGTCTTAAAAAAAGTTTGAAAAACTATTGTATTATATATTGTAAACAATAATAATGGCAATGATATAAATATTAATTAAGTAAATATTGTTTTAAGTGCTAGATAAACACCAAAGATGTTTCTGAATCTGTTTTTGGCGAACAAGCCATGGTCCAGAGTTCGAGGGATCGCTTCGTCCATGAGATTCCACAGTTCTCAGCCGTCATTAGACCTTCGGCTCGAGAGAAAAAGGCCCGTTCTCGATTCAAAATTTCAGGAAGGAAGTGTGATTGAAGGCTTCAAAGTCACTGAAGTAGCCGAAATCGAAGAAATGTACCTCCATGCTATCAGACTCACACACTTAGGCACTGGATCTCAATATCTGCATTTGCAAAGAGACGATAGCAATAATGTATTTTCCACTGGATTCCGGACAACTCCACTCAATTCCACTGGACTGCCGCACATTTTGGAACACACAGTTCTTTGTGGAAGTGAAAAATATCCCTGCAGAGATCCGTTCTTCAAGATGCTGCGCAGATCTTTGGCCACTTTTATGAACGCTTTTACCGCTCCGGACTTTACCTTTTATCCATTCTCTACTCAGAATCCTAAGGACTTTAAGAATCTTCAGTCGGTTTATTTGGACTCGGTTTTTAAACCCAACCTCAGGCATCTTGACTTTTTGCAAGAAGGTAAAAGGAGCTGCTGCTCAATAATATAATATAATATACTACAATATACTACAATACAATACAACTCAAAATAATAACAAACTTCAGATAATTCAAAACGAATAATCAAAAAGTCAACTTTCTTCGATCATGTGGATGGCATTTTCACTATAGTTCCTACAGATTAAATTCAAGAATTAATTAATACTTTCAATAGCATAGAAGAATCTTTACAGTTTACTTCTGAAACAGAAAATAACAATACCCTTAATTATTTAGATTTATCTATTTAAAAAACTGACAATGGAGATTTAATTACCAATTGGCTTAAAAAACCGACATGGTCAGGTCAATATTTAAATTACAACTTTCACGACAAATTTAATCAAAAAATTAGATTAATGAAAGGATTAATTGACAGATGCATAAAACAAAGTGACATCAAATTCAGAAAAGAAAATCTAGATCAACTAAAAATCACTTTACAATAAAATAACTGCCCACTGCCTTTAATAGAAAGTGTCATTAAAGAAAGAATACATGAAATTTACAATAGTACACTTCAAAAGAATAAATGGCTTGAAAATGACAAAAAAATAATTTACTTGTTTCGCTACCATACGTTCAAGGTTTATCAGAAAGATTAAAAATGCTTTTAAAAAATTGATATTAATGTATATTTTAGAAATGATCATAAATTTGAAAATTGTATTACTAATAAGAAAGGTTTTGAAAAAATTGAAAATATCTCAAATGTAGTTTACTTAATAAAATGTAAAGACTGTAAAAAAATCTATACTTGCGAAACTGGCCGGAGGCTAAAAACTAGAATTGCCGAACATAAAAAAGATTGCAGAACTGACAATCTAAATACTGGCTTGTCACAACACTCGTGAAATTTTAGTCATGTGTTTAACTTTGATTTTGATAATATAAAGATTGTAAATGATATTGAAGTTTGCCTCGTTTGAGATCCAAAAAAAAAACAAAAACAAAATGCAATGTACTAAAAATTTGATTGTTGATAATCACTCTGATCGATGTCCAAAGCTTTCACAAAAAGTAGCATCCCCCTATCAAATGCGGAAACCACCCTTATTTCACCCCAAAGATAAAAAAACTCCGGAGAATTAGACTAACATCAATACTAAAAATTTAATTGCTGATAATGACTCTGTTCGATGCCCAAAGCTAAAATAACAAGTAGAAACCTCCTATCAAATGCGGAATCCACCCTTATTTCACCCCAAAGATTATAAAAATTCTGGAAAATTAGCCTAACATGAAGGTGACATGAAGGTGATTTCCGAGGGCGATATAAGCGATATAACCAACTTTCGTTGGTAGCCTTTGGCAACACATACTATTATTATTAGCAATCAAATTATTAGTATTGATGTTAGGATAATTTTCCAGAATTTTTTAAATCTTTAGAGTGAAATGAGGATGGTTTCGGCATTTGATAGGGGGATGCTACTTATTGCTTTAGCTATTGGCATCGAACAGAGTCATCAGCAATAAAATTTTTAGTATTGATGTAAGGCTAATTTTCAGGAATTTTTAAAATTTTTCAGGTGAAATAAGGGTGGTTTCCGCATTTAATAGGAAGATGCTACTTTTTGTGTTAGCTTTGGGTATCGAGCAGAGTCATTATCAGCAATTCAATTTTTAGTATTGATGTTAGAGTAATTTACCGGAATTTTTCTAATCCTTGGGGTGTAATAAGGGTGGTTTCCGCATTAGATAGGGGAATGCGACTTTTTGTATTAGCTTTGGGCATCGAGCAGAGTCATTATCAGCAATTAAATTCTTAGTATTGATGTTAGGGTAATTTTCCGGAATTTTTTAAATCTTTTGGGTGAAATAAGGGTGGATTCCGCATTTAATAGGAAGATACTACTTTTTGCGTTAACTTTGAGCCGAATCGTCGTTTATAACGTTGGTTTTAATCCAATAAATTAAAACTATGACTTTTGGTTATTAACCTTGAGTTTTTTATTCTTAACATGATCGTAAGACCGATGAAAAAACAAACATTAATTTGTTTTAATTTTAATTTTAAATTTAATTTAACAAACATTTTTCATCATGTTTGGATACAATACAAAACATTGTAATTAACTTAGAAAGCTTCCGAACTAGGATATCTTCCTATTCCGAGGCTTCCACATTAGTAAGCTTTAAAACAAATGAAACCAACAGGTTGGAGACTCGAGCACACGGACGTGGACGACCCGAAATCCCCGATAACCTTCAAAGGCGTCGTCTATAACGAGATGAAGGGCATTTTCGTCGAGAATCAAAACACCTTCGCCATAAAGTTGCTAAACTCCATCCTTCCAAGTCACACCTACGGCGTAATATCAGGCGGAGATCCTCTCGAGATTCCAAATTTGACTCACAAAGACCTGGTGAACTTTCACTCTCACCACTACCATCCATCAAACGCGAGATTCTATTCCTACGGGAATTTCCCTCTCGAGGATCATCTGAAGTTTGTGAACCAGGAGTATCTATCTTCCTCGGGGGCAATAGACCCTTCGGTCACGGCAGTTCCTCCGGAAAAGAGATGGAAGGAGCCGAGAAAGGAACATATTTTCGGAAGACACGATCCCATGATCTCGGATTCAGACAGGCAAAACTCTATGGCAATTGCTTTGCTCTGCAGCGATATATCTGATCTGAAGGCCACCTTTGATTTGTTCGTACTTTCCCAGTTGCTGTTGAAGGGACCGAACGCTGCCTTTTACAAGAGTTTGGTGGATTCTAATATTGGAACAGGGTTCAGTCCTGTGACGGGATTTGACTCCCAGTTGAAAGACACGCTTTTCCTTGTTGGATTGCAGGTAAGGATTTCTTTTACGTCCTTTTTGTTTGTAGAATCAAATCCAATTGGATGATTAGCACGATCTTCTAATGTAGGGAATGAGACACGAGGACTTCCCTCGAATGGAGAAAGCCTACCAAGAAACAGTCCAAAAGGTAATGAACGAGGGTTTCGAAAAAGACCACATCGCCGCTGTTCTCCATGGAATAGAACTTCACGTTAAACACCAGACTTCCAATTTCGGTCTGAACCTCCTCTTCAATATATCGCCACTCTGGAATCATGATGGAGACATCATCCAATCCCTCAGAATCAACGAAGCTCTTGAGACTTTCAAGAATGAACTCTCCTCCAATCCAAAGTACCTGCAGGAACTGATGGAGAAATACTTCTGGAAAAATACACACAGATTAACGCTGACGATGTCGCCGAATGAGAAACATGGAGAGGAGTTGGTCGCAGCTGAGAATCGACTGCTTAAAGAAAAATTGGATAAATTATCAGAGAGTGAGTGGAAGCAAGTTTACGAGAACGGACAGTTGTTGCTGAAGGAGCAAATGAAGCAGGAGGATCTTGGGGTTTTACCTACCTTGAAGATTGAAGATCTGAAAGAAGATGTTGATAGGTAGTCTTCAAAATTGAAATTAACCCATTTTTATTCAACATTTAGGTTGTAGACTGAAGATCTGAAAGAAGATGTTGATAGGTAATCTTCCAAATTGAAATTAATCCAGTTTTATTCAACTTTTAGGTACAACTTCCAGGATCTGAAACTTATTGGGGTTCCGATTCAAGTAGCAGTTCAGCCAACGAACGAAGTCTGCTACTACCGAGGAATCCTCAACACTCAGAAGCTCTCTCCAGAGTTAAAGAACTTGCTCCCAGTTTTCAACCAAGTTGTCGCAAAAATGGGAACAGAAAACTACGACTACAGAACCTTTGATCGAATGATACAAATGAAAACCGCTGGTTTGAGTTTCTCGAATCACGTAGCAGAGCAGAAATCAGACGTGAAGATCTACGAGGAAGGAATCATGGTTGAGTCTTACTGTCTGCAGCAGAATTCCAAGGACATGTGGCAATTCTGGGAGGAGTTGTTCAACAGGGTGAAGCTAACTGACCTGAAACGCTTCGAGACTTTGGTCAAGATGAGCGCAACGGATTTGACCAATGGGATTGCAGATGCTGGTCATCATTATGTTATGAGCAGTGCCGGAAGCTTGGTAAGTTGATTTAATGTGTGCCAATAAAGTAAAGCGTGACACCCGGAATAACGTGTGTCAATAAAGTAGCTGGACAAATTTCAAATAAAAATAATAGCTAAGTAAGCATTGACACTTTTGTTAATATGTACGTTAAAGTTTGTTTGCATTGTGTATCTAAAAAAGAAATGAGTTGGATTTAGAAATTTGTCATGAAGGTGGCTAGCCAGAATTATTTACGAAAACGTTTTACGATATGCTTGGACAGCGCTCTAAAAAGAAAGTTTTAGAACACTTTAAAAGAAAATGTCGCTCGTTCCACACTTTATTCAATTTTCCAGCGTTATGGAAGTGGCAAACCATCCGTTGGCATTAAAAAGACAGGTCGACCTATCTTTTTAATTCTTTTAAACCTGTCTTTTTAAGACCAAAAAAATTGGATAAGCCCCAGTTCTAGAAATTGAGAAAGCTGCGGTAAACAAAGTTGGAGCATCGAATCGGAAGTTAGGTAGAAAATTCGGCACTTCTAAAGAAACAGTACCTGAAATGTACCTGAAGTTTTGACCGTTAAAATGAAAGAATTTTTTCTCTTAACTCAAATTTATCTTGAAATATCGTTCAATTTAGAAAATAAAGAGAAATATCATGGTCTTCTTTATCATTACATGAGTTTCTACATTAATATACCAATATTTCAGACCAAATTTGAGTTTAAAACGAAATCAAATAAAGATTTCGTTCATTTGAACCTTGAAAACTTCAAGCACATTATTCTGAAGTGTTTTAGATTTTCCAGAATTCTGCAGAATCCTTTAGAACCCTCTCAAAGGACTAATTATCTTGAAGAATCGTCTAGACTGTTTTCAGAATCTTCCTAAAATTTTGTAGACTTTTTGAGTCGTCCAAAAAAAAAGTCTAAAAGAGACTAGAAGATTTTAGAACTCTATGGAAGAATTAGGAAGACTCTGGGAGATTCTAAAACACTAAAAAATCTAGATTGCGGAGAATTTTTTTGGGATTTGAAAATATTTAATGAATCTACAAGTTTATGGAAATTAAAAAATATTCTAGAAGATTTTAAAGGTTTGTTGAAAACGCCAGAAGTCATGAAGGATTTTTGAAAATTCTAGAGCATTGCAAAGGTTCTAAAAGTTTAGTAATTTGAGGAGTGTTTTATTAGATTCTAGACAGGAATCTAAGATTTTTTAAGATTCTGGCGAATTGCAGCTTCCTTGGTATTTTAAAAAAAACTTCCCTCCTTTTTTTAAAATCCCCTTTTTCGAAAAAGAAATCTCCTGTTTTCCTTAAAATTGAACTACTGAACCATTGTGATCCCTGTATTATATAATTATAATTATAACGGCAATAACGGTCAGGGAAAATGAAAAATTGGTCGCGGAAAGTCAGGGAATTTTGAAATTGAGATTTTGTAGCAACCCGGAATGAAATCAGGAAAAGTCGTTTATCTTAGAAAAATAGTAATTAATACTCTTTACCTAGATTGAACATTGAAACTTAAAATTTGATAAATAAACACTTTGTTGTTTAGGCAACAACATTGAAACTTAAAATTTGATAAATAAACACTTTTTGAAATTTCAATTTGGTAAATAATCATTTTTTAAAATTTCCAATTGTCAACATTTCAAATTTGAAAATCTTAAAATACGTAATTGCTAATTTGAATATTAACCATTTTCAAGTCTCTAAAAAAAAAAATGATTCAAATTTATGTTCACAGTTCAAATTTGAAAAATTTTCAAATGCAAATATAATTGATTTATAAATTAACTATAAATTAGAATTAATTTGTAGTTAATCTATAAATTAGAATTAATTTATAGTTAATCTATAAATTAGAATTAATTTATGGTTAATCTATAAATTAGAATTAATTTATAGTTAATCTATAAATTAGAATTAATTTATAGTTAATCTGTAAATTAGAAAATTATTTATAATTAATCTATAAATTAGAATTAAATTAGTAATTAATACTTTTTACCTATCATGTTCTTTGCAGAAATTTCTAAAAAAGGCTTCTTTCCTTTTTTTATTTTTTTCAGTGACAATTTCTTCTATAAAGAATATTTTTCGAAATATACAACCAAATTTGGACAATCTTAAAAAAGGAAGTAACAAAAAAATTATATGAAATTATATAAAATTATATAAAACCATAAAAGTGAAACTTAAAATTTGATAAATAAACACTTTTTGAAGTTTCAGTGTGATAAATAATCATTTTTCGAAATTTCCAATTGTCAACATTTCATAACTTATATTCCTTAGTATTTTCTTAAAAAATAGTTTATTGAGCTTATACAGATAAATACAGTTAACTAAACTCAAGAATTTCAGAAATCGTATAATATCCATTTTATATGGTTCATTTAGTTGTATAAATTACTTCTATCGCACATGAAAGTTTATGGTAATAATTAAAAAATGATACCTGGAAAAATTTATTTTTTACCTGAAAGACCTGGAACAGTTCTGAAAATTTTTTAAGGAGAAACGCTAGACACTCTTCAGGAAGTATACAAGGGAGGTTGGAACTATGATTCGAGGTATAAAATCAAAGTTACGCAAAATTGAAGATCACGGTCCTCTGGTTCTTTACAAAAACGAAAAGTAACATGTCTGTTGAATACCTTTCCAAAATAAATTGCTTGTATAGTAAAACTCGTATAGTAAAAAATTATTCCTTGTATAGTAAAACACAATTTTATTCATGTATGTTTAAAATTTGCCCAGCTAGTTTATTGGCACTCGTTACTCAGTTTGGATGCCTTCAATTTCGACTTTTAACTCCTTAATCTTTACATTTCCAGGTGAGTCCAGTTCAGAAGCTGAAGGAAAGTCTCTCAGGCCTCGAGTACATCAACAGAATGAAGAAACTAGCTCAACTTCCGGACTTTTCACCCGTCCTTGAAGAAATTCGCAACATTGCGAGCCAAACGCTCAACAAATCCTGCTTCAGATCTTCAATCAACGTCTCACCAGAACACAAGGACCTGGCCCTCAAAAACCTTGAATCCTTTTACAAATCTCTGCAAGGCGTTCCCAACGATCCGATAATCCTCACGACCTCGGAACTCTCTCCAGACAACGAGAACGGAATCCATCATCTGATGCCTTATTCTGTAAACTACGCTGCAAAAGCAATCCTAACCGTTCCCTACATCGATCCTGATCACGCGGTTCTTAGCGTCTTAGCAAAATTGACTACAAATGTTTATCTTCACTCGGAAGTTCGAGAAAAGGGTGGAGCCTACGGAGGAGGGGCGAAATTATCCTCGGATGGAAGATTCACCTTCTATTCCTACAGGGATCCTAATTCTGTGAAGACTTTCGACGTCTTCGATGGAACTTATGAGTTTCTGAAGAAACATCCGCTTCCTGAGAGCGATTTGCTGGAGGCAAAACTTGCAGTTTTCCAGGAAGTTGATTCTCCGGTTCCGCCGAGTAATCGAGGATTGGTCAAGTTCCTTTATGGAATTACGGAAGACGATGTGCAGAAGAAGAGAGAAAGGATGAAGGTTGTGACGAAAGAGCAGATTTTAGAGGTTGCTGAGAAGTATTTGAAGCCGGGAGCGAAAGGTGTGAAGGTTGCAAGGTCGCTGATTGGTCCTGAGAATCCGGATTTGGGGAAGAGGGAAGGAGAGAAGTGGACCGTTTCGGATGGAGATGAAAGTTAGAAGACTTTGAAGAAGATTTTGTTGATTTAAGAAAAAAACTGTAGGATATTTATTGAGTACTTTTGTTAATAAAATTGTGGAAAATTTAAGTGTTTTGTTTGTTTGAATTTAAAATTGAAGCGTTTCAGTTTGAATGATTCTTGAATAAATGCCAGGAAAGTGAACAAACTTGATCATTTAGAGAAGAAAGGGGCCATGAAACGCACGAATGTCGGGAAGATCATTGATTCAAACTTGATCATGAAATGCATGAATGTCAGGAAGATCACTGATCATGAAATGCACGAATATCAGGAAGATCATTGAGTCAAACTTGATCATTTATTAAACAATTACCGTAAAGCGGGTCTAAGTGAAAAATCCGGAATCCGATATTTCATAACTTGATACTGCTTTTTTTTCTTAATTAAAAAAAATGTCCCATTTTGCCCGGATGTCCTATTCAGTCCCGATTTACGGTAATTTCTACTAGTCTAAAAATTATTTCTAGCATTTTCCAGTTATGAGTTCATTAACAGTCAATTTATTCGTTAAAGTTTTTTACAATTTAAAGCTAGCTATTTTTCAGTTATGAGTTCGTTAACAGTCAATTTATTCGTTAAAGTTTTTTACAATTTAAATTAAGTTAAAATTGAATAAAAAACTAATTTAAAATCTGAATGAAATAATTTTTCCAGATTTCTTCACCCTAATTGTAAAAAATGTGCGAAAGCGACGCACAATATTTTCTAGCTGCTCTCGATTTTTTTCACCATGCGCAATGGATTTACAAAATACCTGTGACGGAAATTTTACTTAAAAAATGTTTAGACAAATTTCCTGATGGATGGCTGGAACCTTTACGAAACTTGAAGAGCGATGAGTTGAATGATTTCGTTGTTGAACGAAAATTTAAGGTTTGAACTCCAGTAAAATTAATATTAGTAAAATATTTAAGCAAGTATTAAAATTATATATTGCATATTGTGTAATATATATTGCATACTACATATATTGTATAATGTATATTATATAGTATATATTGTATCGAGTAAAATATATATTGTGTATTATATACCGCATATTATATAATGTATATTATATATTGCATATTGTATAATATATATTGCATACTGCATACATTGTGTAATGCATATTATATAGTATACTATATAATATTGTATAATGTATATATAATAATACTATACTATAATAATACTATAATAATGTACTAATGTATTTTATTTTTATAAATTTATTAATTCCTTCAAATTATAAAAATATTCATCCTTTAATTATAGGTTTAATTATATTAATTTATTCTATTTTAATTTCATTAAATTTAAATATATTCAATTATATTATTATACTATACATTATGCAATATACACTATATAGTATATAATATACATTATACAATATGCACATAGTATAAAATATAACAACAATGTACATTATACACAATATACATTATGCAATAGGAGGGAGTTATATATAT
>JBAGKK010029860.1:0-11020 GCA_037177015.1 Euceroptres primus
GTTAACAATCTCTTTAAAAGTCCTGAGCGCTTTGAGAAAATTGAACATGATTTAATTTCTAAAGAATCAATAAAATGTGTCGCAAGCATAATCGGGAGCCCTACGAGCGCTCAAACTTATTTTAATGAGAGAGAAATTCAAGTATCATGCTAAAATTGCGGAAAACAGTAAAGAATATATTGAAGCATAAATTTCGGGTAAAAGTAAATTATCAGGAATAAACTTGACTCTGCGCAAAGAACGACGAATATTCCGTGAGCCTGGAAGCGCGTTCAAACTAGCGAGTGAGGTGACCTTCGCGAGCCATAGGGACCTCGCGCGCAGCGCGAGGTTAAACGATAACGGAGCGCGAAGCGCGATTTTCAATAATATTGGAGCGCGTAGCGCGACGATCAATAGTATCGGTGCGCGAAGCGCGACGAGTATTTGGGATCGGAGCGCGAAGCGCGACGGCCACTCCGCGTGCTCTAGGCACCTTCAAAATTGCGAGCGATGCGAATCGCGCGCGATGAGAATGTGCCCGCGCCCCCGAAGGGGGCCGGGCAGATTTTTTACTTATAGGTTAGACTGGTTAGGTTGTTAGGTTTTCAATTGATTCTCTGCAGCCCTATCTGACTTTTGGAAAATCCCTGGCTAAAGTTTGATGCCATGTGAACTGATCCGATGGGCGGCGCTGCTGCGCTTCTGCCGGCCAATGCATTAAGTAATAAGTTATAAGGGAAAATAATTAATCATTTGAAAAAGTATATTTTGGCAACAATAAAGGACCTTCAGATTTTTATACGTTATTCCCAGATATATAATCATTATTTTTAATGCACAAAACCTGTTAAAGTTTTCCAAGATACAGAGAAACTTTATAAATACGTTAGGTACAGTTCTAAAATTGTTTTTAATAAAATTATTAAAATACATTCAAAATAAATGACTAAAATAATGCATAACAAAGTCATTTAATAGGTATAATTAATCTTCTAAATATAAAATCAAGTCTTAAGAAGATAAGAATAGAAAAACAAATTTAAAATAAGACGAATAAATTAATGATGATATATTCTGGTGTGTATAATATTTTATTTTTTGGTCAATATTATAGCCATCTACCACGAGCTTGAAATTTTTTATTTTTGAAGTTCTTACTTTTTTTTCTATGATTGCAAAAATTATGGTGAAGTTGTTTTATGTAGAGATTGTGGTGATAATTAATTATAAAAAATAAAAAATGCGAAAATGAACTTTGACCAAGTTATAATTTTTTGAACGTTCGCAAAATTTTTTTTTAAATCGCTGAATGAAACTTTTATTTCAAAAAATTTTTTAATTTTTAAATGAAATGTTGATAGCTTGAAGTGAAGAATCTAGCCCTTATTTTCTAAATCTTAGAAAAAGTTTTTAGTTTTTTTCAATTCCTTAAAAAACTCTAAAATCAAAAAATTTAATAATTAAAAGCAGAGAAAATTTTTTTTAGGTCACAATGAAAATAATAGGTTGAGTCTTCCTTTCCAGCTAATGGAAATTGATTTGAAAAACTAAAAAATTTATTGAAATAAAAGTCTTATTCAGCGATTTAAAAAAAATTATTTTTTTGCGAATATTCGAAAAATCATAACTTGGTTAAAATTAATTTTTGTTCATTTTTTATTTTTTATTAATAATTATCGCCACAATCTCTACATAAAAAAGATTCACCATAAATTTTTCACTCATAGAAAAAAATTAAAAATTTCAAAAATTAAAAGTTTTAAGCTCGTGGTGATTTGATTTATCGTCCGTATTTATACGATAATACGGACAAAAATAAAAAAAGTTACACTCATTCTGATTAGAAAGGGAAACTTTTTTCCTGGTCGGGATTTGATTGGTCAAAAATCGCTATTTTCGGCCCGCCCTTATATTTATTTTCATATTTATTATTACACACCTGAATTTATCATCATTAATTTCTTCTTCTAATTTTGCGGGACGACTGAAAAATTTCGAAAAATAAAATTCCCGACTAAAAAAATATTCGAAATAGGAAATTCCTGAAATTAAAAAATTGTCGAAAATGCAGAATTCCCGACAGTTTCTAATATTACAGAAATTAAAAATTCCCGGTAAAAGAAAATTCCCGACATTATAAAGTATCTGACGCTAAAATTGCCTACACAAGAAAATTCCCGAATTTAAACAATTAATTAAGTGTTGTAATAATAAGTGAACAAAATAAATTAATATTCATTAATTTATTTAATTTATTATTTATTTATTTATTATTACAACAATTTATTAATTGCTCAAATTCGGGAATTTTATAATTTCGTGAATATTCTTGTGTCGGCAATTTTACAGTGTTGGATATATTATGTCAGGGATTTTCTATTATCAGGAATTTTTAATTTCTGTAATAATATAAACTGTCAGGAATTTTGCAATTTACACAATTTTCTAGTTTCAGGAATTTTTTATTTTTACTATTTTCTAGTCGAGAATTTCACAGTGTCGAGAATTTTATTTTTCGGGTCTTTTCAGTCGTCCCTATATTTTACATTTATTTTTCTATTTTTATCTTTTTAAGAATTGATTGTATATTTAGAATATTATTTATATATTAAACGAATTTTTTATGCATTATTTTAGAAATTTATTCCAAATTTATTTCAATAATTTAATTAAAAACAATGCAATCTGTTTTAGAACTGTACCTTACATATTTATGAAATTCCTCTTAATCTTGGAAAATTTTAACAGGTTTTGTGCATTTAAAATAATGATTATACATATATCTGGGAATAAGTTATCAAAATCTGAAGGCCCTTTATTGTCAACAAAATATATTTTTTGATACATCGCAACCTACCCAAATTATAATTTAGAACTCTTTAAATATTTTTTCAAATTATTATTTATTTTCCCATATAACACAATGTATTAGTCGGGCAGAAGCGGAGCAGCGCCGCACATCGGATTAGATCACGTGCGGCATCAAATTTTAGCCAGGCCCAGGGCTGAAATTTAAAGGGGTAATAGAAAACTTCATGGGAAATGTCTGTTATGTGCGTTATATTTTTTATTTTGAAAAAAAAATATTTTTCAAAAAGGACACCGCACCATCCAAATTCCAAAAAGGTCTGGGTGGATCTTTTTAAGATTCTTTTATCTTGAAGTTCATGAAAATATGTAGAAGAAACTTCTCAAAAGGATTTTGTCCGATTATGACCAGTTTTTTGGTACGGGGTTCTTTTTTTCAAAATAAAAAATTAAACGCACATAACAGACATGCCCAATGATGTTTCCTATTACCCCTTTAAATTTCACCGCGATTCAGTACTCCCAATTTTGCTCTCCAACTCTACTGCTCATGCGTCACGATGACTAATGGAACATATTGCTCCAAGAGAAATGGTTCATTTCTCATAGAGCAAACTGATCATATGAATCTTATTGACCTCCGCGATGCATGCGCAGTGAGGTTGGGGTGCAAAATGGAAAGCACAGATCGATATATCTGTTTATTAAGAAATAGGATCGCTGAATATTATTTATAATCAAGTCGGTAATACAGGCCTACAAGATTTTTCCCACTGAGATTTGAAGGTGTTTTCTCACCCGAAAAAAAATTCGTTATAATTCTACTATTAATCACTATCAATAAGTTTTTTGGGTCGCTGATTACGATTCTGAAGTCAAAATTCGGAAATTCTGAATGACAGATCCAATATAACAGATAGTATGTTGAGATAGAGCATGATTTAGCAAAGTAAGGCAAATTAGGCCAATGAGACAGCCAACTAAGGCAAGACAGTGTTGTATTTGGTATTGGAGTTTATTTCAGCCCAGAGACGGGTTCACTATGGGCAGAATAATATATGCAGATTGGAGTAAACAGTTTAATGATCCGGCCAACTAAGGCAAGATAAGGCATGATCCAGCCAACCAAGACAAGATAGATATAAAATGATCCAAAATGACAAAAGTTTGTTTAAGAGAACTTATTAGAGAACTCCAAAACTTCTTGTGTCGAGATCCTCCTTTCTTCGAACGTTGTGTAGAATGTGATTCTTATTAATTATTATTAAATCACAAGACAAGATAGCCTAGTGATCCGGCCATCTAAGGCAAGATAAGGCATGGTTCAGCCAACCAAGGCAAGATAGTCTAGTGATCCGGCCAACTAAGATAAGATAAGGTATGATCTAGCCAATCAAGGCAAGATACTCTAGTGGTCCAGCCAACTAAGGCAAGTCAGTCTAGTGGTCCAGCCAACTAAGACAAGACAGTCTAGTAATCCGGCCAACTAAGGCAATATAAGGCATGATCCAGCTAACTAAGGCGAGACAGTCTAAGGATCCGGCCAGCTAAGGCAAGAATTGTCCGTGATGTCATCTAGTAACATGCAAAGTGATTTGTAGAATCTTTTCCTCTTCTCTTCGAAGCTTCAAGAATTGGAACGTCTTTTGTGAGTGACATAGGTTTCATCTCTTTTCAAACACCATCAATCGTCAGCTAGCATATCTGCATTCTATCTTCCTTGATATCTTCGTTCCATCTCTTTGATATCCTGATGAAAACGTTACCTTGCTCCCGACTCACGTCTGTCTCCAAGATTGTCAGGGAAGAAGTCGAGGTGGGAATGCAAAAAGTGAAGCTTGAGGCTCATGTTGCATCCCAAATTCTTGAAGTGATTCAACATATTTGTCACAAGAACCTTGTGATTTTTTTTTCACATTTCCTAAGAAGCCTTTGGTCACTTCCTTGAAACTCATCCATGCTTTTTTTTCAAGGTCTGTCATCCTTTTCACAAAATTATCGTCCTTCATAAGCTTTCTAATATCAGGACCAGTGAAAACTCCTTCTTTAATCTTAGCTTCGCTCAGAGATTTGAAATTTTCAAGAAGTTACTGAAAACATTTACCATCTCTCTTCAGTGCTTTAAGAAATTGCTTCATTGATCCTAGTTTAATATGCAAGGGTCGTAGCAGTACGTCACTCGGATCAAGCAATGCTTCCTTCACAATATTTCGTGAACCTGGTTCCAATGACTTTCTCTTCCGCCAACTTTTCAGTTTCCAATGCAACTCACGTGCTCTGCTGTCCCACTATTCTGAAGGTTAATTTAATTATAGAGTCCGTTACCGACACTCGAGAAGCTTCGGTGGTTCGTGTCCGTGCTAAGTTCTAGAATGTTCTCGAAGGTGTGACGTCATTGCCAGAATATTCTGAAGGTTAATTTGGCGTAAACAAGGTGAAATTCCATTAGCGGTAAATAATATTTCACATAAATAATGAAGATGATTAATTCGCAAATTGTCATTTGATATGGGTAATTATCACATCCTAAAGCTACTGCGTAATATATTTTATGAAAAACAAGGATGACTTATTGCTTCTTGTCTAAATAATACATTTAATTAAAAAATTCCTTTCTTTATTAATTTAGTGCGCAAATGACTCGTGAAAAAACATTCTTCTGCAGTCTAGAGCCTTCTATAACTTTAAGATAAAGAGGGGGATATATTAATAAATATATTATTAGAGATCATGAAACCTACCCTACCGGCTTCGAGAACGTTTTGCAGCTGAAGTGGCTCATGTCAATGCTAAGTTTCTAGAATATTCTTAACGACGTCATCAAATTATACTGCGCGATTTTGTGAAATGAATTTTGCGTAAACAACTTCAAGATTATTTATGATTTTAATGACGCATTACATTTTTAAGTTGCAAAACGTTATATCCTAGACATGTAGATTATAGTGCAGAACCTTCTAGAACTTTATTGCATCTTATAATGCGATACTGTGCAAAAGTCTCCAGAAATTTGGTAGAGGAGGTAAGCGTCTATAAAAGGAGGCCAGCTCTTCTCTTTTTTCAGTTTATTCTCAGATGTCAGATTGTAAAGAAAAGCAGCAAGAGCTAAAAAGTCGTTTAAACGTATTTGTGAAGAATATTCAAGAACTAAAACAAGTGATACAAGTGCGAACAGATTTACAAACTCTAACAAAAAAATCTAATACAGTGAATATCAAAAAGTGAAGCACTGAAGATGGATTTCTCAAAACTGAATAAATCTGGGCTTAATGAAGATTTCGTTTCAACGAAGTAGCTGAGAGAATTGGTAGCTAATATGGATTATTATCGAATCACCGACATTGAAAAAGCGAAGACGATATTTGGAAACAAACCCTTTATAATTGTCGAGAATAGGTTCTCTGTTTTCCTGCCTCAGAGGATGGCTAAACTCTTCAATGAGGATGAAAATTTCTTTTCGAAGTTTAAAACAGGCTGCAATGACAGTTACATCTACATGCAGCATTTGGGAGGAGCGAATAATAGAAGTAAGTTTCACAGAAGTTTGAAATTGACAATTAACTCTCAGTGTCTGAACATCGTTAGAGCGATCAACAAATCATTGGCTTTATGCACAAGTTTCTCATGGAAATGATTGTGTACAAAAGCAATTATTTAACATGAAAAGTTCTTCTACAATTTTCTGAAATGTAAACTGTAGTAAGTAATTGTATATTTTAATAAATATGTAGTCATAATATTATTTTAAATAAATCTTTGTCATTTTAATTGTAATTGTAATTATTATAAAAACCCAATCAGAAGAAGAAAATGTGTCATTCGCCACTTGTTTCTCTCAGGCCGAGTGCTCGGCCTTGTTGAGGTCATATCATTGTAATCCGATATGCAAACAGTTCTATAATACTCAAGTATACATTTTAAAGGAGAAGAAGAAGATGAAAAAAATGCAATATTGAACAGCGTTTGATTTTTTAATAATCATTTTCATTTAATTGGAAAAACTTAATATAAAAAAAATCTTACATATTTTCATTGTCTATCCAACTACACTGGAACCTCAATATTATTACCCTCGATTGAATTAATTCCTAGAATTTCGGTCGGCGGCATTTTTAGAGGAGGGGGTGCAAGGGTAGAGAGGGAGGTAACGGTACAATTTGTTTTCACGCTTCGTAAGCACTTTTTATACCAAAGAAATATCTGGATATTGAACTTTAGCTATTTTAAGTGGATAAAAGCCACCAGTCACAGGCTTTGTGTGTCAAAGACTGTAAGATAGTCTTTGAGCAAGTACGTTGTTGGTTCAGTATTATTATTTACTTGATTGACTGTAAATATTTCTGCTGTTCTCTTTGGAGTGTAAGATTTTTTAGAAGAAAAAAATATGTTTCAACTTCCTGATTCTAACTGTAATAATTATATTAATTCTTGAGGCGCATATGGTGTTGGTTATTTGTTTAGTGCGCAAAAGGAATTATTTTTCGAGATGCATCCAGAACAGCGAATCTTTCATCTACAGCATAAATGTATGTTTCTTAATGAAACTGTTTTAGAGATAAGTTAAAGGTATCGAGAATCCTCGTTGTAAATAACAAAGGTCTCGAGGGTGTCAAGTTACTGTAAAAGAATTTACATAAACAATTCCGGGGACACTTTTTGTAAATATGATTTCTCGAGACCATGATAATTTTCTACACGTTTCTAGAGTATTCTATAGAATAATTATTAGACCTAAAGATTTAAACTGTTTTAAAGATAAGTTAAAGGCAATCTGATACCCAAAGTTCATGATACACATATTTTATGTGTCTAGAATAATTTTGCCTTTAATCTTATATGTGGAAATAATTTTGTTTTTAGAATAATTCTTGCTTTTTAACCATATATGGAAATAATTTCGTTTCTAAAATATTTTTGTTGCTTAAATGACTCTCCTCGCTGTTGAAAACAATCACTTACAATTTCAACGTTGATAAATTTACTATAATACTATAATGTTTCTTACAGCTTGTAACTGGCTTACACCCACCCACCCCCACACACATACACACACACACACAAAATAATTCAACCGTTTTTTAAAAGCATATAAGTACATGTAAGTATCGCTTACAATGTACTGTGCAGTTTTGATTATTCACATTTTAAAATTGAACTCAATCGTGAGAAAGATTGTATTGCGTTGTTTATGAATGAATTGAAATGTCTGGCTGGGAAAGCAGATCAGTGTTTAAAACAATGTAGTTCTAATGGAGCCCTTAACTGAACAGCAAAAACAGGTATTTGAATCGGCACAAATTGTCACATTTGTGAAAAGCCTTTCAAGGGGCAGAAATAGAGAAATATCGTGGTACAGCTCATCAAGACTGCAATGTAAATTATAAAAATTCACACGTAATTCCAGTAGTATTCCACAATATATCAGGTTATGATTCTCAATTTTTTATCAGAGCTTTAGCAACAAATTTTAGTAAATAAAAGTATGTTTCTTTTACGAAAGATGTAGATAAAACTAACGTAAAGCTTCGATTTATTGATTCTTCTCGATTTATGCCAAGGAGCCTCGAGAAGTTAACATTATATCTCAATATCGTAGTATCACCTAACTTCGGACACTGGTCCTAATTTCGGATACTTATTATTCTTGGACTTACACTAATTTTTTAATACAAAATAACTTTTCACACCATGTCAAGATTTGGGCTTATTATTACACAGCACTAGGACTTGTCTTTGATGCAATGCTAAAATTTATGGAAATTGAATTTGAGTTAGCAACAGATCCTAAAATTTTACTGCGCATCAAAAGTGCTATTAAAGGTAGTGTGTTCTGAAACATTGATCAATGGTCAAAGAATGTGGTATAAACATTTTCTTCTAAACAATTCTCGAACTTATCACCATGAGATGTATCACCTTACCATCTGCTATCCTTCCTATACTCCAAAGCTTCGCAAAACTATAGAAGCGGGCTGAGTGACTGAAAGAATCAAATCACTTCAAGCCTCCAAACTTAAAACTTCTGTGACAGCTCACTCGAAAATTACACGCTAGTTACAAGCGAGTTAAACGCGAGTTATACCTGAGTTATACACATGAGTTTTCTGAGTTACACGAGTTGGATTCTTCAAGAAACGTAAGTATTTTTAATTAAACTTGAGCTAAAAATACATTGAAAAATTGACAAATGGAAAGCGATTAAAGCCTAAATTCAATTGTTTTTAGAACTCACTTGTTACTCAATGTGGTAAGGGTAACTGTCCCAATTACTGCGTTATTAAGCTTTAACCACACTTGAATAGAATTTTTCTCTTATTTTGTATTGAAAGTATAAGACTTTTCCGTTTCATCTGATAGCATAATGTATTTTGTGCATACAAAAAATAGGCAAGTACGGGAACCTAACGTAACGTATGAAAAAATTTTATAAATAAGACACAACATATTGTACCTATACTGTGGTTGAAAAAAAAACGTGTACGCATTATTGTGAACTGAGGTACCTATCATTGTGAATTTAAATTCTATATATTTACGAGCACGTTAATCATAAATTAGCAATTCTATTAAATATTTCCGTTACCTGAGTGCTGTTTTTGAATGATTGTAAATTTATTGCATAATTCAATCAAAAAACTTGAAGCGGAACTTAGGTTTTGTTTACAGGATTGGTTCGGTTGACAGATAGCACATGGAGAGTACCATTGCCGCGACTTAATTTTTTTGTATTCACAAAGAAAGTTTCAACTTTTTTATGTGGATTTTTCACTGTTATAAATGTTGATTTTCTCAGATATTTAAAAAAAAAATGTATGACTAATTTACCAATATTTCAGCTTTTGTTATAGTGTAGAGTCAATTCTTATTTTTACTTATTTTATTTTAATTAGAAAAAAATCGCAGTAATACGTACACCCCTCAGTAATTGGAGACACTTATCCTATATAATAAACAAACGAAATCTAGAAATAGACTTAGGCTCTTTTCACTTTCTATGGTTTAATTGTAAATTTCAATTGCAAAGTTTTCGAAATACAGTTTGTTCTGGACTTCTAACTTTGAAAATGTATCAAATTCTTTTTTTCAAACTAGGGGATCAAATTTTTAAAAATTTTTATTTTAATTTAGGATTTTAATATTTCATTTAAATTTAAATAAATGTCTTTTTAGTTTAAGAATTAATTTCTAAAAAAAATGATTTTCAATTTCAGATTTGAGAACAATGGAATATGTCCTGATTCAACCTGGAGTGAGAATGCCAATCGAATGGATATATCAAAATCCAATCCCAGAGTTGAGGGAAGCTACTTCTGTGGCTGTTAGAATGCATGAACAAGAATTATAAGCAGCTCAACACCTCAACCATTTCCATGATATCTATGTTCAGATTGGAGACATTGAAACCAGGGTGGAACCAGATGTTGACGGAGGCTACATTTTCCGCAAAGTTAACCCTGTCTTATAATTTAAGTGAAATGTTTATATTTCAATTTTCCTAAAGAAAAACTAGTCTTAAGCACGATTTCCATATAGTATTAACTCATGATCTAACAATGGATCATGGTATCAACTATTCTCTGCTTCGTTATAGTGCTGAATCTCCATACACTGATATGTAGAAACACAACATTCCATTGCAACAGAATGAAGTTGATACTACACTGCTCCCCCGATTTAATTCGGGTTTCGGAGATAGCCTGCAATGGCCTTGGACTTAAAACGGGAGTCTCTAAACGTAAACAAGTCAGGGCGCCGGCGACGAGTTGACATTGTCCTCGTCAAAGTCAGAAAGCTCTCATACTTAGGCCTGGGGATGTATGAGAGTTATCACCCCTAGGACGGCTGACTCACCTGCGATCGGGACAGGATTCTTAGCGTGTGGGTTTTAGATATAATTTATGGCACATCACAATTCCTCATCTTCATTTAACTCCGCTGGCACTTCTGGTAACAGATGCAATCATGAATGCACTGGTAATCCTGATAACTTTTGTTATGTATGTGCAAAATTTGTTGGGTCGAAAAACAAAAGAAAAATAACAGAAACAATAAATGATTTGTATAAAGTATGTTTTGACATTGAGATTTCACAGCAAGACAAAAGTTGGGTACCACACTTTGTATGTAACTCGTGTCATATAATGATAAGTCGAGTTACTAAAAATCAGGACAAGACGTCCCTGAAATTCATTGCACCAACAAAATGGAAAGAACCAGAAAATGAAAACGA
>JBAGKK010029868.1:0-11020 GCA_037177015.1 Euceroptres primus
CTAATACAGCTGCTCCAAACCTCAGTGCCGTTTTAGGTGCCGAAATCAGCACAAACAGGCACTGAAACCGCACTGGCATGGCGGCTCATTGCCGTTCGCCAGTGCAGTTTCAGTGCGGTTTCATCGGCAGGGCAGGGCTATTTTCTGTAATTTTTCCAGCTGGGATGAAATCAGCCCTGTCGCTGGCTCTTGGGCTATATCATCGATTGAGCTGTAAAATCGGAAATAATAGAAACTGAAAAGTGAGGTTAGGTTTCGGACAGACATCATATTTTATACAGTTATATTTCAAAACCTATCAATTATTGTGAAATATTATTTCAACTTAGCTTTTTTAAAAAAGAAACAAATACCCGACTGCACAAAACTGAAAAATTAGCACATAACACAACTTGCTGAACCAACCGAATTGTACCGCCGATCTTCGAATTTTCATATAATGAAATTAATTAATGAAAGCATAAACTTGCATTTATGAAACAAATTCCTTTTACCACTTAAATTTGAAAGAAAAACACGGGCAATTTTTTATTACTCTTAAACTATTAAACTGATATAAATTTTGGAGGTCTAACCAATTTTTTAATTTTTTAAAATACACTCTTATTTATTTTTAAAAACAAGTTCAGTTAATTTATATTATTCCGACTGAAAGTGGTTCGTACGGCCCTGACTGTTTGTATTCGGAGGCGCTTAATAACTATCCCGGTTTAAGGTAGACAATAACCAAAACCCATCTTAAATCGGGATTCGAGTTATTTCATGTAGGATGCGTTACCAATTGCGCCACTACAAAGTCTGTATAAGTTTATTAAATATAAAAAACATATATATAAAGTTATTAAATATGGGGACGGCGATTTGTCAAGCTCAGCGTAGAGGAAAGTAGTGCGTATGGAGACATGCCTTGTGTGTAGACGCTAGGGTATGGGTGTGTAATTATATTGTTTAAAAATTGTTGGATGTGACAAGAGCGTAGAAGTGTTAGTGTCTGGTGATCTAATTATAAAGAAAAATTAAAAAAATGGATTACAATGAATGGAATGTTGCCCAGTTGAAGGAATAGTTGCGAAAGAGAGGAGCCATGTTGGGTGGAAAGAAGGCTGAGCTTGTAGAAAGGTAAAGAAAAACCGATTTGATGTAAAAGTTTTCGTTCAAAACTTAAGATTGTCATTTATAAGAAATGTGAGAAAAAAACGCGAATGTTTAAGTTCATAGTTTCAGTTAATAATTAACTTTTCGTTACAAAAAACTGGCAAATAACGGACTGTTTTGAGGTTAGGTGATTATGGCAGGAACTGTGCTCTGACAGAAACCTAGTTCTCGTTTAATGGCTATTATCCACTGTCTCCTCCGTTTTTCATCATTCGGAAAGCGATGTGTCCTTCATTTTTGCACCCGAATGCCACACACATACCTGGCATTTTGAAAATAATGCTAAAAAGAAACACCTAATATAATGCAACTAGCAGACGATGCCGCCGTGTATATCTCCAAGCGCACTAGCGGCCACAAGTGTCAGTCATCGCCCCCATAACAAATTCGAGGAATATTTGATTGTCCTGAAATTCTTCAAAATATACCGTTTGTGGTTCTAAAATACACAACAAGAAGTGAACAGTTTATCTACGATTCTTCAAAATTGATCCAACAATCGCCATTACACACTATGTGTACGAATTTAAATGAATTTTATGACAAAACTAGACATGATATAGACCTGTTTGTAACCTCCATTGACATATTTTGTAATGCGGTACATGATTATGTTTTACACGACGAGGTCATCAAAATCTACTAGTATACAACACATGTAATATACAATGTACATCTACGCAAATACTTTTAAGCATATAATACTTGTGTATATAAATATTACATGTATAGCATTGTAGCTCTGTTAATGGTCTTTGACCGATGAGCTTAATAAACTGAAATGAAATAACAAATTATAGGTGTTTAAAACAATACCTTATAGAAATTATAAGGCAGACAGATTATAAGGCACTAAAATTAAATATTTGCATTAAAATTCCTTTATTTTCTGATCACAATCCTAATATGTATTTAAAAATGTGTTATTGCTTCTACAACACAATTTTTGAAAACTCCTTAACTAGAATACAAAACACTAATTGATAAAATACGAAATCTTGTTATTCTAAGAATAATACTGCACAAGTTCCAGTATTTTTAAAATCATATTTATTACGTTTATTTATATCGTTTTACTTGCAGAATCTTAAACACATGATCATAGCCCAAAAATACATAGATATCTTAAAAGCATTTTAAATATTATGACTTTGAATTTTAACCCCAATTAGCTTAATTTGTAGGACTAAAATTACGATTATTAGAATTACATCTCAAAAATACTACTGAAAAAATTTCAGATTTGATGGCTTCCAGTCAACTTCCAAAGTAACGAGCTTACTCGAGTAGGGGAATTGTGTCTAAAACGATCACTCCGCTAAAACGGACAATCTTTAATCATTAACTGGTTAAAAGCAATAAACGCCAGTTTTTTCTAAGAAAATATTGTGAAATGAAATACACACCGATGTGATTATAGATTTCACCTACTTTATGATAAAATGATTTTGCGCCATCTGTCTACTCCCGGTAGAAATATTATCCCAAATGCTCCGTCATATTTATATATTTATTTTTATAAGAAATAATTACTTAAAGTGAATAATTCATAGTTGGCAAGCTATTTTTAAATAATTTGAAAGTGAAAAATACATTACAAAAAATACATTGAAAAAATTGGACAATCTTTTTATTTCAGTGTAGTGCTGTAACATAACTTCTCAATTCGTACAGTCGGACGTGTTAAAATTTATCACTCTGTTTTACCGTCAACAGACGGCTTTGAGGTTATGTAACCTATTTCAAGAAAATTATAATTTTTAAAGTATTTAATGCAAAAAAAAACTTCATGTATTAAAACTATGTTCTTGATTTCTTATTTTGACAAAAATAATTTGTTTATAATTAATAATTTATTGAACTTTTAACCCCAATATAACAATACCCTATTTCAACTCATATTTTTACAATATTTCGTGAAATTTATATAATAAAATTGCTACAGTGATAAACAAAATATTATAATGTGACATTTAATAACCTTAGTGCTGAAATTAACAGCAAAATAAGCATGTTTAAGCTAATTCTTTGGGACTGGCCATTTTATCCAAGCGTGTTGACAAAACGGTCAAAATGCAGACCTTTTCTTTTTGAATTTTTTAGTTTATTAAAATGTATCGTACCCCATTTTTAATCATTGGACATTGTAGAAAAAATTTCAAAGTACCGTTTATCAGGTTCGTTTTCTAGAAATTATTCAATTCCTAAAAATATCAAGCTGATTAATGCTAAGGTGTCCATTTTAGACACAATTCCCCTAATGCTATCGTTTGCAACATCTTATTCAATACCACAGCTTAAAAAAAAGCTTTTAATGATTTAATTGATTAATAATAATCTGAGATTTTGTCTCTTTTTAAGTAAAATGGCTTTTAGCAAGATTACCCATTTTTTAAAGAAGTTGAAGTCATTTTTCGAAAACTCTTGCTGTGTCTGACACCAAATGCGGAAAGTGCGTAAGGCCCATAAAAAAACTTTAATGGTCTAATTAAAGATTAATAATAATCTACTTGATATTGTCTCTATGCTTTTAAGTAAAATGGCTTTCAGCAAGCTTCTCCCATTTTTTAAAGAATTTGAAGTCATTTTTCGTAAACTCTTGCTGTGACTGGCACCAAATGCGTAAAGTGCGTAAGGCCCTTAATGCGTCTGCAGCTGAAACACTTTCCACTTGCGTCAGATTTTGTTTGTCGATTTTGGATGTTTCTTGCATTTCCGCAAGATCCATTTCTTGCTGAATGATTTCATCCTCTGTAAGCTGCTCCCAGTCAGGGTCATACCGATCGTCAGCCAACCAATTCGCTGTAGACTGAACTGTTGTGTTCTCGTAACCTACAGTTGTAAAATATTTCTTAATAGAGTGGTTTTAACAAGTTTTGATATACTTATTTGTAGATTAATTTTTAAAATTAATTTTGTAATTAATTTTTTTAATTTAGCTAACATTTTTATTTGTACACACCTCTGACTTCATTTACCATCTCGGAAAATACTTCAAGTGACAAAGTTGAGTCGTCATCAGAAGTTTCCTTACTCTTGAAGTCAGATAGTCCTAATATTTTATTCCATCCGTCTTTCAGATTCTGGTCCGTTAGAGCCGCAAAAGCAGATGCCAGGAAGTGACAACCGTCTCTTAGATTGAACGACTTTATGAAGTTATCAACTGAGGCGCTGTCGTTGAAAAGCAGTAAACTTCTCAGAAAATTTTTTCGATATATCTTCTTTACTTTTTCAATTACTCCCTGGTCCATAGGCTGAATCAACTCTGTAACGTTAGGAGGCACGAAATGAACAGAGAAGTTTTCGTCCACAGCATCAAAGTCTTCTTTTGATAGTTGCATTAACGCATTATCTAATAAGAGCAAAACTTTCCCATGCTGTCCTGTTTCAGCCTGCATGGTCTTCACTGATCGTATAAAACAATTTTTATACCAATCGAAAAAAATCTCTCCATTCAACCGCACAGCCTTTTGAGCTCTGTACACAACAGGCAAAGTGCTAATATTTTTAAAACAGCGTGGGCTTTTGTATTTGCCAATAACAAGCACTGGCAAGCGAAAGGAGCCAGTTGCGTTTCCGCAAAACGATGCAGTGATTCGCTCTTCATTTTTTCGGCCACCTAAATAAATTGAAATCGTGAATGTTAAAATTTGAAATTTAGGCCATTCCAGAATAGATCGCCGAATCTTTGTTGCGATCTATTAAAAAAAATTGTTGATGAGCTATATTTCTGGATGTTCCTAAAATTAAATTTCACCATTTATATGGGCTGATATTTTTTAGCGTTCACAAAAATCGTTTTTAAATGTTGAGATGTGCGAAAATGGCGCATGCACCATTTCACAAAATGCTCTTATTTAGAATATTTATTTATTTCGAATATTTTAGAATATTGTTTCTTATATCAAAAACTGTACATGCAAAAACTTTTCGAATTTTTTTCGCGCATAGAAAAAATTTTTGGGAATTAATTGGGAATTAGGAAATAATCTATCGAAAACTTTCGAGTCGAAATTTTTTATATGCCATACATAAAAAGATATTTGTATTCGAAATAGAGGCTCTTTGCACAAAGTAAAAAAATTTCACCCCCTCTACCTCGACGAGTTTTTGACCAAATAAATCTTTTTTTTTTTGAAGTGCCATCTAATGGGACTAAACTTTTTATAAATTTGTATTATTTATTTACTCATTAGTAATTGTCCGTTACAACTCTTCAATAATAATTTTCATATTATTTTTATTTATTTTACACTTATTTTATATTTACTGGAATTAAACATCAAGTTGATTACAAGTATTACCTTTTTATAAAATAATAGGCAATGGAATTTAAATTGAAGAAATTAGAAGATACTGTTAAAAAGGAAACTATACCAAAATTTTGACTGATTTAATATACTGAATTATATACATAAAATTGTATATATTTTCTACTCAAATTGTATGCGCTCAAAATCTGACAAAAATAATCGTTAGTTTTAATTATTCTTCAATAATACTTGAAGGGTGGCACGCCATAAGGAATTAACCAACATTTTGCTGATTTTTCAGGAGAGACAAAAAACGTTCCGTAAAATCTAATTTTGAATTTTAAAAAAAGCAAACATCCCCTCTCGAGATACATCAATATTGAATTAAACCGTGAAAAGTTTCATTAGAAAATGTTATTGTCTCCATTTTCTGTCCCTCCATTTTCCGAGAAAATGGAGGGACAGTATTTTTTTCGCTCGGGGCGCACATTTTCTAAAATTTGTCCAGTGATTAAAAATACAATTTTCAATTTCAGAAAAAAATACAAATTTTATTTTTAGTTATTGAGTTGCTGAATCGACACAAAAAAAGTTTAATTGGAAAATGTCATTAAGTTCCGAGAATAAAAGCATTTTATAAGATGGTTCATGCGCCATTTTCGCAGATCTCAACAATTCAAAACGATTTTTTAGAACGCAACAAAATATCAGCTCATTTAAATGGTGAAATTTAATTCTAGGAACAACCAGAAACATTACAGCTCATTATCAAATTTTTTAAAAATAGTTCGCAACAAGAATTCGGCGATCTATTCTGGAATGACCCATGTTTATCATTAAGTTAATATTTATGTAAATTTGTATATATTAACATAATTACAGCTTAAAAAATAATTTCCTCTGTATTTGCTTGAAGTTAAGAAATAACTCTGGAAATTCATTTTAATTACATTTTTTTTTATTTTAATGAATTTTTGGTATTAAAATTAATTTTTTTTATTGTAGATCCGGAATTAATATGAAAATCTGTATTTTCCGGACAGAATTCGGATTACAAGACCGACCAGGATCTAGACAGATACGGATAAATTCCAGACAAATTTTTTATTTAATAAACAAAATAAAAATACAATTTTTTTGACTTTTCAAGACTGGTATTTAGTCAAAAATTTTTTTATTTTACCGAAAATGGTTCACGTCGAGGCAAAAACTCATTAAAAATTATGTCCAGCAATATTAATTAATTAAAACAAAAATTTAACTTGTTATAAACAAATTAGTGAAAAAAAGTTATATCTTCTTTATTTGCCACATTTATATGCACTAAATCAATATTTTCAGGAGAAAATGGAAATAAAATAATGTTCACTTGAAATTAGAAGACTTTAAACATCAATTCCTAATTGTTTATAACAATTTAATTAATAAATACGAAATTAAGGAATGTTTAATTAAGATAGATTTAGCTTTTTCAGCAGAATAAGCTATAAATATTTCACCAATGACCTTCTGCTGTAATAGTTTGCACTGTAAAAACAATCTTGAATTATTTAAACAATTTTAATAAACAAATGCATTATTTGTCCATTTCTGAGTAAATAAGCTTCGTTTTTCAGCAGAATCAATAACTAGTATGTTCCCAATGTGCCTTGCTGTTATACTTTACACTTAGGCATCAATTGTTTATTGTTTAAACAAATTTAGTTAACAAATTAATTATTTGAGCATTTTTCAATATAGAAATTTTGTTTTTCAGTAGAATCAACTACAAACATCTCAGAGATAGTCTATTGCTATGATGAATTTTAATTAAACAATAATTTTACATTATTTAAACAAATTTAATAAACAAATGCATTGCTTTGCTGTTTTTTCATAAATTAGTTTCGCTTTTTTTTTAGCAGAATCTACTATAAATATTGCAACAATGACCTTTTTCTACGATAATTTTCAGTTGAACAATACTGTATATTGTTTAAACAAAATTAATAAACAAATGCATTAATTGGCCATTTTTGAGTATATAAGCTTCGTTTTATTTTCAACAATTATTGTTTAACTGCGAATCATCATAACAATAGACTATTTCTGAGATGTTTATAGTTGATTCTGCTGAAAAAACAAAATTTCTGTATTGAAAAATGCTCAAATAATTAATTTAACTAAATTTGTTTAAGCAATAAACGATTGATGCCTAAGTGTAAAGTAAAACAGCAAGATATATTGGCAACATACTAGTTATTGATTCTGCTAAAAAAACTAAGCTTATCTATTGCAAAAAATTGCCAAACAATACCTTTGTTTATTAAATTTGTTTAAACAACATACAATATTGTCCAACTGCGAATTATCATATCAAAAGGCCATTGGTGAAATATTTACAATAGATTCTGCTAAAAAAACGAAACTAATTTATTGAAAAACAGCAAAACAATTCACTTGTTTATTAAATTTTTTTAAACAATGTACAATTATTGTTTAACTGCGAATCATTATAGCAATAGACTATCTCTGAGATATTTGTGGTTGATTCTGCTGAAAAAATTTCTATATTGAAAAATGCTCAAATAATTAATTTGTTAACTAAAATTGTTTACACAATAAATAACTGATGCCTAAGTGTAAAGTAAAACAGCAAGACAGTTAGTTATTCATTCTGCTGAAAAAACAAAGCTCATCTACTCCAAAATGGCCAAATAATGCATTTGTTTATTAAATTTGTTTAAATAATACACGATTGTTGTTGCAGTGTAAACTATCAGAGCAGAA
This sequence comes from Euceroptres primus, assembly GCA_037177015.1. Taxonomy (NCBI): domain Eukaryota; kingdom Metazoa; phylum Arthropoda; class Insecta; order Hymenoptera; family Figitidae; genus Euceroptres; species Euceroptres primus. The sequence continues at coordinate 8,178 of JBAGKK010029868.1, forward strand.
AGTCATTGGTGAAATATTTATAGCTAATTATGCTGAAAAAGCTAAATGCAGCATTAAAAATGCCTTAATTTCGTATTTGTTTATTAAATTGTTGTAAACAATTAGGAATTGATACTTAACGTCTTCTAATTTTAAGTTAACATTATTTTATTTCCATTTTCTCCTGAAAATATTAATTTAGTTCATTTAAATGTGGCAAATAAAGAAGATATAACTTTTGTTCACTGATTTGTTTATAATAATTTAATTTTTCCATTGAATATTTTTTCAAATCTCACGTTTTTTGGCGGGAAAATTTGAATTTTCAATTTTTTTAAAAAATTCAAAAAGTTGTTATGCCAATATTGTAGAGCTTTCAAAAAGAAATGTTTTTCTCCTCTTGACTTTTTTTTCATATCGTGCGTTGTTTGGCTCAAAATCTTCATTTTCTTTTGATTTTTTGAATTTTGAAAATGCTATAAGTCTGATAATTTCCATTTTATCGAAAAATGTCGTAAGGATAAATTGTTCTTCTTTCTGAGTACTATGAACATCCGTACATAAAATTTGTAAACTGCAAAAAAGAGTGGTCTCAAAAATTTTCAAAATGCTTTAATTTTTTGAATTTTTATTCAAAATGTCTGGCTAACGAACTTGGCCTTCATTTTAGGACACTAACAGAGTATACCAAAGGCCAATCCAATCTGTCAATTTTTTCGAAAGTTATCGAGCTAACAAAAAAAAATCTAGATAGACACATTCGCGAAAACCATTTTTTTGGGTTCAGGGGTTCTCAAAACGTGGACATTTGACAAAAACAGGGGGGGTCAAGTTTTACACAAATCTAATACCTTCTCTGATGAGAATGTAAAAATGCATAAAATGATCGTTACCTTGAAAGTCAGTCTCGGATTCACCTGCTGAATTTTTATTAGGGAAACTTTTCCAGCTAAGCTCGGTGTCGCCTACACCAAAAACTAAATGCAGATTGTATTCCTCTTCGGCAAGAAGGCTTTGAAAGTCGAAACAAAACTTTAACGCTGTTTCAAAACTATCAGATAGCTGTTCTTCTCCTGAATACATTCCTCCAATTTTGTACCTTTTTTTAAAACGATCCAACCAACCGGGGCTTGCTTTAAAATCATGGGCACAATTTTGTACCTTCTTTAATTTCTCCTTTATAATGAGCGCTTGTTCTCGAATCAGAGGCCCAGTAATTATTTCACCCTCATCTACTTGCTGGCATAACCACTTATATAATTCATCTTCTAATTGTAGGTTGTACGGACCTTTCGTGGACTTTCTTTTCTCGCAGTTGACTTCGCCAGAATTTGCAGTTTTTATCAGATTTTCCTTATGTTTCATTATCATGGTCACGGTACTTTTAGATAGGTTATACTTCGCAGCAACATCAGTCTGCTTCATTCCACTATCAACATCTTTTATTATGGTTAACTTGTCGTTCAGTGGTAACCAGTTATGCGTTTTTTTGTGACGTTTTGCATTTGAACTCATTTTTTTAACAATTCTACGTACTTTTATTTACCAAATCTGTTTACATATCCTTGATTGCTTTTAATACAAAACTGATAAAAAAGAGATGTACCAAGTACGAGCATGAAGTAAGAGTAAGTAGGGAGATGACTCTCTGTTTACAATGGTGAGTCCATAATTCTAGTGCTCCCAATTCTGTTATCGTTTTGCAATACGCATGCGACGCGCTGGCTACCGGATTGGTTACCGTTAGCGCACTGATTTGAAATTATAAAAATATTCAAATTTATATTTATAACAAATAGTGATTGGAAAATGCATAAGAAATAGTTTCTTAATTATAACATAGAGTTTAGGAGTGACAAATAAAATAAAAATGCGACTTAATGCGAAATTTTAATGCAAAAAACGTTATTAATTCTGACTTCAGAGAAAGAAATAATATTTTTTAATCATAATGATAAATCTCGAAAAATTTTTCTCCTTCAAAGTGAAATTTTGAAATAATTTATGCATTTTTCAAACATTATTTATTATAAATATAAATTTGAATTTTTTTATAATTTCAAATCAGCGCGCTAACGGTAACTAATTCGAATGCCGGTGCGACACATGCGCAGTGCAAAAGGATACAAGAATTGGGAGCACTTCACAATTCGCTAATGAACTAACGGAGACAGCCTCTGGGCGGAATTTTCTGGTACTAGTATCTCGGTGGAGATTTTAAAATTAACACATAAAAAAAGAAGAGATTCAAATTTTAAACTAAACAGCCGATTGAAGATTTGTTTGATGGTGGCTTCAGTTAATGGGCTTTTCATACCTCATCTTGCCGGCAGTGGCAGGCAGAAAGCCCACAAGAGCGAAAAAGGCAGACTGTTCTCCATCTCTTTCATTCTTGTGTACTTTCTGCATGCTACTGCCGGCAAGACTAGAGATCCTCATGGGCGTTTCATACCTCATCGTGCCGGCACGAGCTGGCAGAAAGCCCACAAGAATAAAAGAAATGGAAAACAATCTGTCCTTTACGCTTTTTTGGGCTTTCTACCAGCTCGTGCCGGCACCATCAGGTATAAAAAGCCCATCAAGGTAGAGTTGAGACAACTTTACTCCAATTTTGATTGGTGTAACATAACCGCAATAGGAAATTCTAAAATACGCGCGATATTCAAATCAAATTTTATAATTTCATCTTTGGCTTACTAGAAAATTAAGAGAAAAATGAACACACAAATATTAATTAATGTTAAGTGAATAATACTTACTTTTGAACACGCGCGTTTTACAATTTACTGAAAATAATACTGTTTAAATAAAAGATATATACCTTGGTTAGATACAAATTTTAACTTAATATATATATATATATA
>JBAGKK010029877.1:0-11020 GCA_037177015.1 Euceroptres primus
TAGTTAAGGCACGATACTTGTTAATATATTAAAATTAGAATTGATTATTTTACTTATATTTTTGCTTATAATTAATGTTTATCTACTGTAGGATCATTATCTACTGTAGGGTGGTCTCCCCTAGATTATTAGATTACAAATACGCTTTGAAACATTTTCCAGTTTCTGTGATGCTATACGTTGTTTTATAATTATTACTTATTCCAGTCAATTTTTTATTCTAGTGTTAAGAATTAACTGACAAGGACAACTGTTTCCATATTATGAAATTTGTTATATTACTGTTACATTTTGCTGTTCGATTTCTGTATTGTATAATTAAATAAATACGATAATAACAATAAAATGGGTAGATAAAGGGTCACTAAGTTTGTCCTTTAATTTGCATAAATTAACTTCTGGCCAAGCACTGAATAATAAATAATATAAGAAAATGAAGTTAATTAGCTTAATTAACAGATCGAATTATAGAGTTAAAAAAATTAACCGGACGTGGGTTAATATTGTCGAGTCGACCCCTCATGAATGCAATGTGAAAAATTAATAGGACCTTAAATTAATGAATTAACTGGAATCAATTATAATCAGTCTGTGTTTCGATTAGAAGAGCTGTAGAATCGTGAATACCTATCCATTCACAAAGACTTACAAAATATTTTCTCTAAAATATTTCAGAAAATTTGTGTTATCTAAAAATTTTATTAAGATTTGTAAAACAAAAATCTATGAAAATTTCTGGAAGTTTGGGATTTATTACAGAATTTTACTTGAGTTTTTAAAGATGTTTAATGATAATGAAGGAAAAAGTAGAACAAAATTTTTAAAATATTTTAGAATACTCTTTCCTTGTTTTCTTTTTTTAGTTTTTCAACTTAAATGAAGAAGATGTGAGCAAGAGTAGTTATTATGAATTAACTCGAAGTTCGCTTTCATTTTTGCCTTTCACTGTGAGGAGCCGGGAACTTTGCTGAAATTCGTTTTACGGTTCTTGCAAAGGAAAAGTTTTGTAAAACTTTTAATGAGACGTAATATTTCCCATGCTTCGTATACAAGACAATGTACGATGAAAATCACAAAGTTCTCAAAGATTCCAAAAGATCTTAAAATATATACTATGATTCCGACAAATTCAGCGAGTTTGTATAATATACAAATTTCAACAGTACTGAATTTTTTCTTGCCGAATATTCAAATTCTTTCTTCTACTTATTTACTTTTCCTTGCTTGTCGAACTTGTTTCGGGGTTTTTGGTAGAATTGTCAAATATATTAAAAAACGGTGTGAAATGGTCAAAATATTAACTCAAAAATTCCAAAAATGCAGGTAGACTCATAGGTAGGGGAGAGTCGGCTATGGTGGCGGTGTGGGGCACGATGGTAATTTCGAAGAATGCCCGAGTTTTTTTATTTTTATATTATCTTTTTCGTACGAAATGGCTTTTTTAATTGGAAAAATAGTGCTGTAATGCTATATTTCTGCTTTAAAATACATGTCAGAAGAGTAATTTTAAAAAAAAACAGTTTTGGCGGAAACAGATGGAAAAGTCTTTAAAGAGATTAAGTCCTTACAGCATATTTTAAAAGACTTGAAGCATAAAAAGGTTATTTTTTAATAGGTGAAGCATGTTTTTAAACTTCTGGTATCATAAATTAATTCCATAAATGTTCTAAATATATTAAAATTAATTAAATCTTGCAATATCACATGCGGGGCACGATGCCCGAAAAATTTGGTGGACATGGTAACAGTGCTGGATGATAGGTCGATAATTTGATCGGTAATGTAGAAAAATTCAGAGCTAGTTATCATCTGAGTTACGTAATTTTAATATTCTTCTGTCCGTTATATCTAATCCGCCTTATTAAAATGTCTAATAAAAGTGCAGGCGTTGTTAATAATAAAAATTTTAACATATAATGACGAAAATCGAAACGTAATTCGAAGTTATACGGTAAGTACCAATTTGACTTTTAATTTTTTTGAAAGGGGCCAATAAGTAAAAGTCGTGCTTATAACCTAGAAAAAATTAAAAATTGGTATGAAAGGTTATAAATTTATTTCTATTCCTAATTATCTTTTTCTATTAAAAATATTCTTGAAGGGATTTCTTTACATAACCAATTTCACGTTTTTTTTTTCTTTGAAAGAGACCATCGTGTTAACTTTGAGATTAGATAACCTAAAAATTGTGATAAGGTTATTTCCATTCCTAATTATCCTTCCTTATTTAAAATAGATATGCTTGAAGGATTTATCTTTATTTTAATAATTTCATGTTTTATTTCTTTGAAAGAGATCATCATATAAACTTTGAGGTTATGACCTAAAAATATTAAAACTTGTTATGAAGTTATTTCCATTCCTAATTATTATTTTTCATTTTTAATACACTTTAAGCAATTCTTTTTATTTATTAGAGTGCGGTCCTAATTACATAGGTTGAACGCAATTTTGTCAAAAATGGTACGCAATATTTTTGAATGTTGACAAAGTAAGGATTAACCGGTCATGTACCATATGGGGCATTATTTGTCAATTGTACCCACCCTGAAAAATGAATTTCTCCGATCGGGCTCAAATTTACAAAAAGTTTAGTCCTATTAGATGACACTTCAAAAAAGAAAAATTCATCAGTTTGGTCAAAAACTTGCCGAGGTAGAGGGGGTGAAATTTTTGCACTTTGCGCAAAGAGCCTCTATTTCGAATATAAATATCTTTTTATGCATGGTATATAAAAAATTTTGACCCAAACTTTTTTGATAGACTTTTCCCAATTTTTCGAATTATATAAAAAAAGTTTTTAAAAATTTAAAATTTAGCCATCATTTTTGCAAATGAAAAATATGTTTTTTTTAAGTTCGACCCTTTCTTTTCTTTTTTTTTAAACTAAAAATAAAGGTCGAAATACTTACTTTCAGATTCCTAAATAGTAAAATGTCGTTTTTTGTTGTTTTTGAAAAATTGAATTTTAAGTAATCTGGTAAATTCAAAAAATTTTTCCTATGTGCAAAAAAAATTCAAAAAATTTTTTGCATGTATAGTTTTTAATAAGAAACAATATTCTAAAAACAGGAATTCAAAAGAAAATTTTTATTGATTTTAGAATTTTTCGAAAATTTTCAAAAATGAAATTTTTCAAATTTCATTAATTGCTGATTTTTAATGTACAAATTACATTTATACTTATTATATTATGTACATTACATGTAAATTGCACATTAAAAGGCGCCGTTAAATTACATTCAAAAAATTTTATTTTTGAAAATTTTCAAAAAATTCTAAAGTAAACAAAAATTTTTTTTTTTGAATTTCCGTTTTTAGAATATTGCTTTTTATCAAAAACTGTACATGCAAAAAATTTTCTGAACTCTTTTCGCGCATAGGAAAATTTTTTTGCATTTACCAGGTTACTTAAAATTCAATTTTTCAAAAACAACAAAAAACGACATTTTGCTATTCAAGAATCTGAAAGTAAGCATTTCATTTCGAGCTTCATTTTTAGCTTTAAAAAAAGCAAAAAAAGGGTCGAACTTAAAAAAAAATTAAAAATATTTTTTATTTGAAAAAATGATGGCTAAATTTTAAAATTTTCAAAATTTTTTTTATATCATTCGAAAGATTGGGAAAAAAACTATCGAAAACGTTCGGGTCAAAATTTTTTACATGCCATACATAAAAATACATTTATATCCGAAATAGAGGTTCTTTGCGCAAAGTACAAAAATTTCACCCCCTCTACCTCGGCGAGTTTTTGTCCAAACTGATCAATCTTTCTTTTTTGAATTGTCACCTAATAGGACTAAACTTTTTGTAAATTTTAGCCCGATTGGAGCAATTCATTTTTTGGGTTGGGTAAACTTGAGAAATAATGCCCCATATGTATATTAACTTAACAGTCATTTGTAAATTAGGCATAAAAAAGAAAATATGAACTAAACGCAATACAATAAGATTTCGAGAATTATTGATCAATGCCTGTTTTGAATTTTCGCGCCTTTGATATCTGTCGGTAAACAAGATATCGATTAAAGGCAATTGCAGATTTCTGCGCGCTGAATAGAATTTTTAGGTTATAACCCTACATTAGTTATAACCTAGTTATAAACCCTAGTTATATCCCAGTTATAACTGGGTTTTGCGACATACTTTACTTTTATTGATTCGAAAACATTTATTTAGTGTTAAATATGTCTTTAGGGGATGTGATACGTTATGATGTCACGAATTACCGACGGGGTATAAAAAATATTCGTCAATCCTATTTTTAAACAAATATATTAAGTTGAAACTTAAGAGAATGTTAGAAAATATGAGAGGGCACATCTATTATGTTTCGTTTTTTCAAAATTTTGAAAAAAAAATTATTTTGAAAATTTTTTTTCAAAATTTTGAATAAATTACACATAACAGATGTGCATATTCATATTTCCTATCATTCTCTTAAGTTTCAACTTGATATCTTTGTTTGTTTAAAAATAGGATTGCTGAATATTTTTTATACGCCGTCGGTAATTCGTGACATCATAACGTATCACACACCCTTAAGTAATTTTTCTTTGTTACATCTCTCTCTCCAGAATTATTATATTGTATACTTTTTATTATATAATGTTCACATTGTTGAAACAAACCCGCAGTAATATGACGTTCACCGTGCCCCAGTGTATGGGGTACGGTGGTCGAAATGCAACATCGATGAATTAATTAAATGTCAAATAATTACGTAGTTAAAAAACGGTTATGAGTAATGACATATGTTCTCTGATAATGTAAGTCTCACATTAAAAAATACAGACATCAAAATCACAGTTCGATCATAATTTATAGGACATTTAATTCAAAGCCATCCACCATGGCAGACTCTCGCCTATTCAGCACAAAGTTCATAATGCTGTTGAAACAAACTCATCTTCAACGTTAAAATAGTATAATTCTTAAGCGATATTTTTTAAATAAAAATGAGCATAGAAAAAATATGCAGAATTTTTTTTCACAACTTCATTCGTTTTATACAATTTCTAGGTCGAGATTTTATGGCATTCTACGCTCGGAGGAAAAATTACAAAAATATTGATCGTAAAGCGAAAGAAAATTGTTCGGTATTTATTTTCTCTTTTCTAAATAGCAACATATGATTTTATATGACACGTCACTCTCGCTACCAAGGTGATTCGACTTTAAAAACATCAGTCTGTCAGTTAAACGCAATGGATAAAGGTCGATTTTTTTTCTCCAAAGATTCAAGGATTAAAACATACTACTTGTTAACTTTACATTAGAAAGTGTAATTAAAAACAACATAAAATGCAGCTTAATCCGAAGTTCACGAGTATCTTTGCTTTATTTTTCTTTCTAACAAAGATTCAAGAAACGTTTGCAAAAGCAGATTGGCCATATCACCTACTTCAGGACATCAAAAATGATTCTAGAATTTATGAAACAATGTTACTGATAGATGACAACATCGAAAATTACCATCAGTCGACTTTTGACAAAATAATTCAAGAAATTAACAGTAACGTGTCAAGTCGGAACATCAAGTTTCAAAAAGTGTCATTCGGGAGTGCTAGATCTTTAGTATCCAGTCAAGACATCCATGACAGTACACTCTTTATACCAATTCTGAATGAGGGAACAAATCCGAAGAGCTTCATAGAATTTTTAATCAGAGCATCAGGATCGCAGACTCGACCAAAGTGCTTAGTGATCGTCTTACTAGATGGAAAAAGTAAAAGCCGAAAGAAATTACTTCGCTATGCTTGGTCCCAAAAGTTTCTGGACTTTACAGTGCTCGATGTAGTCAACAACCACAATTCAGATGGAGAGGTATTCTGGCATCAACAAAAAAACATTGCAGTGATGCATCACTTCAATCCCTTCAACCAGATGTACACCAGGAAAAGGTTTTCGGCGGCGACTTCCATTTTTCCGGATAAATTACACGATTTGAAAGGTATCGAAATGAAAGTAGGCACTTTCGATTTTCCACCTCAAGTTTTCGTCAAACGAAACAGTTCCGGTCATTCAGTCGAGATTTCTGGAACTGAAGCAATGATTGCCAAAGTCCTGGCAGAGGTAATGAATTTCAGAATAACAGAAGTTCCATCCCACAAGGATTGGTTTGGATCCTATTCTTGCAACAAAAGTGAACTCACAGGTCTTGCAGGAAAACTTGCCCACAATGAAATTCAGTTTATGACAAATAACCCAGCAATGGTCTTTCATTGTACACATCATCCGGTCGCACATCTGTACAGCACTGAGAGAATCCGTCTCTTTCCCTTGGTCCCAATTTTAACGACGACAAGCTTATCTGTAGAGGCTAAAGGAAAATCCTTTTATATGGGACTATTAACATGCCTGCTTGTGATCTTGATTTGGCTAATTTTGCGCCTCTTCAAATTTGACGATCGCTTTTGGCGACCGCTGCACATCGTAGAAGCCTTGCTTGGAGTTCCAGTACCACGAGATGTACAAAAATGCTCGGACCGCATTGCCCTGGCTTTCGTTTTGATTGGATTCTGGCTATTCTCATCTACCTTCTATTCGATCTTGACGAGCATCACAATAACTGTTAAGACAGAAAAAACGATGGACACTTTACAAGACTTGAATGCGACAAATTTCCAAACTTTGATGCGCGAAAATCTTTTTTACGCTATTCTGAAATTTGATCACCTGCAAGTCGTACAGGCTCTGCTAAAAAAATCCAAAACCTATGAGTCGGCAGACGATTGTATTCAGTTATTACTTGAGAAGAAGAATGTCTCATGTATCGTCAGAGAATCAAGAGGTCAAATGGCTATCCAGAAGAGTCTAGATGAAGATGGTACTCCAATGATGAAGATGTTAAAGGAATATTTGACTGAGTCTCCCAAAGTCATGGCATTCGAATCCAATTCACCATTCGTCCCTGAGTTCAAACGAAGATTGCTATGGTTAACACAATCTGGACTTTTGACAAAATGGGATCGGCAATTTTTGCTATCTTTCATGAGCAGGCCACAAGTCAACTATGAGGACGAAAATCCACATCCGGCAACAAGGTTTTCAATATACCTCCTCGTCATCCTAAGCATAGGATATGGAGTTTCTCTTGTTGCATTCCTTGGCGAATTGCTAGTGAAGTACATCGAAAGATATGTGCATTAATCACATATTTTTAGTGAGAGATCACGGAAGGCCGTATCTAATTCTTGGGTTTTTCCAGGACGAACGTACCTTTACAAGGGAGTCTCCTCCATTCTGCTGATCTAACAAGAAGTTTTTTCGAAGTTAATTCGGTGGATTGTGAAGGAACACTAAAAATTTTGACTTTGGATCCCCTTAAAGTAACCTGTGCCCAGTCGGTAAAGAGATACCTAGCGCCTGCCAGGACTGCCAACCTTGGCAATTTATCGCCATTCTGGCTACTTTTTTTATAGTTCGCGACCAATTTTTCGGGGTTGGGCGACTGACGACATGAATGGCGATTTATAAATTCTGTGTTGGCGATTTCCCGTCGACTTGGCGTTTCCTTACTTGATATTTTATTTTTGAAAGCGCGCCTTATAGAAATGTCTGCCCAAATTGCCTCTTTTCAATAGTTACGTTACGGGTTTGGTTGGTTGGAAGTTGAAAGACCATAAAGCTGGAGATTTGGAGACGGCAACAACAACAACTTACCTAACCTTACCAACGACTAATCACGGCAATGACAACGACAATAGATTGTTTTCCCTTAAAATTCCACCAATAGGCAAAATTTTAATGGCTTCTTCGTGATTGTCCATATCTTACGTTGTTCATCAGGATAATTTTTTAAGAGTTGAAGTACAAGAAATTGAAACGTTGAAAGTTTAATTGAATTTTTCAAAAACAGACATGTAAATAAAATAAAAATGGTTATATATACTGAGCAACTAAGAAAGTATAGTACGGAGTGGGAAACAAAGCCATGGACTAAAGGTATGTAAATTAAAAATATATTTTATCTACTATTGATATAATTGTACTATAGTAGAAAGTTAGAAATAAGTTTTTCACATCACTCTCTGGCCTCTGTGCTCAAATAAAGTTGATTAGTTGAATTATTAGCAATTAGCGCACAAGTTGATACTTTTTAGAGTCGTAAACAATGATCTCGAACTTCCGTTCCTTAAACATCATAGATATTGAAGTTTCAAAAGAAAATTTTATTTATTAATTTAAATAATATGTAAAAAAATCTTAGAAATGTTAATTTAAACTAGGCTTAAAGAGATTTATGTTGACGTTGACATATTGAATAAATTTAAGATGTTTAATCATTTTTAATGTTTATTTTTATTTCTTGTCACTGTAAACAATCATTTATTTCAAATTTAACGCTGATGGCGACTTTTTGGCAAAATTCATTTTATTGGTTGGCGACTTCTAGCGATTTTTATTTTTTAAAGGTTAGCGATTTCTGGTGATTTTCATTATCAAGAACGGCGACTTTCGCGGCCGATTTGTTGGCAACCCTGGAGCCTGGGCGAGGCAGACCGAGAATCCTCCGCTTAGAGTTCCAAAGGCGGTAATTACGTCAAAAAGGACGAGAAGTTTCAGGTAAATTACCTATATTTTCTCCATCCATTTTTATATCGAGAATTTAAGAGAAATTACATTTTTATAAAAAATCTAATTTTGCTCATAAAATTGAACTTGTTTAGTCTTATATTAACTCGTCAGCCGAAATTATGTTGCACTTCATCAAAATATATAGTAGTAACTTCATCAATTATAACACTCTATTTTCTGTAACGTTTTTATATTACAGAGGATTGTCATTTTGGTAATTAAATATGATAAAAACCTGTTTTTTATTTGTAAAATAAGATAACATGATAAAAACAGTTCATAAAAGCTTAAACAATCAATAAATGAATGAAAAATAATTAAACCTTATTTTTTAAAGTCCTGATGAATTCTCGAAAAATTATAGCATCTTTGATTATACGGTAATTGCAAAGTTTTGACACAGGTTTTTCTAAAAATTTCTAAACATATTAAGATATATGTATATTAAATTATTATACCTAAATTCATATGACCGAAGAACAATTTGCCGTAAATTTTATGGTGAATTGGCGCCAAATTTAAATTGCGCCAATCGAAATTCAGATAACGTGAGTGCGATTGGTCCAATTTAAGAGCATGTGATTCGTTATGACGTCATGAATTACCGACGTGGTATAAAAAATATTTGACGGTCTTATTTTTAAACAAAATAAATATATTGCGTTGAAACTTAAGGATATGTGATACATAATGACGTGACGAATTATCGACCAATTTTTAATTTATATTCAGCGGGTTTATTAGGACAGACATGCAAATATAATGCTGAAATTTTGGGAAATAATAAAGAGAATATTTAGGCATTGCTGTCTGGCGTGTTTCAGGTTTTATTTTGAAAAAGAAAATTTTTCAAACATAATTTTTTTCAAAATAAAAATTGAAACGCACCATACATCGATTCCATGATGTATTCTTTTTTACTTCCTCAAATTTCAGCATTATATTTGCATTTCTCTCTTAATAAACCAACTGAATGTAAAAAAAAAATCGGTTGGTAATTCGTGTCAGCATTATGTATCAAATATCCTTAAGAAAATATTAGAAAACATGATGACTCATGGCTATTATGTGCGCTTGAAATTATATATTTTTTAAATTCTACATAACATCCATGCGTCATCAGGTTATAATAGAAAATATGATGACTCATGGCTGTTATGTGCGCTTGAAATTATATTTTGAAAAAATTCTACATAACAGCCATGCGTCAGCATGTTATGTAATATTCTCTGAAGTTTGAATGCGATATCTTTGTTGGTTTAAAAATAGGAGCGCTAAATATTTTTTATACTCCGGTAATTATACGGTAATTTTTATACTCGGTAATTCGCAAAGTGATAACGTATCACATGCCCTTAAATTTGGCGCCAATTTTGTGCAGCGCCACCTTCACTAAGCGGAATTTCCGTTATGAAGAACGAAAATGATGTAACTTGCACGTTATGGCACATGGTAATTTAGAAAAATAAAAATTATGTCACATCTTAGAGATATGTAAATTTAAAAATTATAAGAAATAGTAATTCGTAAAAATAAAATTGGGGAAAATGGTAATTCAGGAACATAAAAGTGGTGTCAAATGGTAATTAGGAAACATAAAAATTATGGCAAATTGATTTTCGGTCATACGAATTTAGGTAAAATAAAAATTAGGGAAAGTAAAAGATAGGGAATATTCACCTCCATGAAATTTTATTCACATTTTCAGCTATATTTTTTTTATTTGCTTCTAGTTTGGTTAGTGGCCAAATATTTTTATGAATCCTCAGTAATCCGCACAGGACTTGTTTCAAATAAAATGTTTCTGTTTTCTAGAATATTCTATCAAATTTTATTTTTAGAGACAAAATATATTTTTGTATCATCATTTAACCATAGAAACTATCTAATCCTATCCGTCAAAGCATTGAATCAAATCAAATATTTCTCATTCCCAGAATTCTCAATCAAGTTGCATCCGAATATGAGTGGTATATGAAAACCGATGTTTCTTCTTTTCATAATTTCGAATAAAATACTGCAGAGACAGTTTACATTTTAAAAAAATTTTTTATAGAGTTTATATATCAAATGAGGATAGAAAATTAAGAGTTGCCTCCAATTCTTTAGCTGGTAAAGTTAGATACACTTTCTATGAGTAAGTTGATAGTAAATTGAAGGTTTATTCTTTGGATAGAATTTGATAGCGAATTATGCGAATCATAGAAATTGAATTTAATATCAGTCTTTTATGGATAGAATTTAAAAGAGTCTCTATGGCAAGAGAGCGATAAAAAATACATAAGTAGTCTCTGTGGATAGAATTTGATAGGAATTTCAGGCATCATAAACTATAGAGTTGGTACAAGTCTTTACGGACAGTGTTTAAGGTGGCTCCACCAAATTTTGAGCACTGTTAAATGGTCTGGTTATAATTTTTTACTTGTAGTATTTTTCATGA
>JBAGKK010029886.1:0-11019 GCA_037177015.1 Euceroptres primus
ATATTATTCATTGTTTGTTATGAAAATTATGTAAAAATGTGTAAAGATTGGCAACTTAAGAAACAAAGTGAAAAAAAAAAAAAAAAAAAAAGACCAGCGCGCTACACACCGCACGTGACGCGCTCAAGATCTTAATTTTTTTAAACTACGTACTACCCCTCCGATCGTTTTGAAACTCGAATGTTATTTTAGAGTATATAGAGATCGTTTAAGGAGAAAATGGTGATAGTGTCTCATGTGCATCCCATAAAAAAAAATTCAAAAGAATTTTGAACATTTTTTTACCCGTATTTTTTGGAAAAAAATTCCAGAATTTTTTTATAAAATTGCTACATTGAAATCCATAACATATATTTTTTTCATCAAAATCGGTTAAGTCGTTCTCAAAAAAAATTATTTTCGATTTTTCTTCTTACCCCCATAACTCCCATAAAATTTTTTTTCAGATATAACCTTTTAGGAAATTTAATCTCCCATCAATCGCAACTTGCTGTAAAAATCTCAATCAAATTTAGTTTGGAGGCTTCCTTTCTTTCTTTCTTTGTATTCTTCTATCTTCTTTCTTTTTTGAACCACTCTCAGGAATTGAAAATAACTATTGCGGACCACGGGAGCATGTTTGGTGCATTACGCTGCATTATATACTACCCTGCACTATCCTGTGGCGCGAAAACACCTTGTTGTCTCAAAACGCCAATCGGAGGGTGAAAAGCCGATGAATAGGGAATATTTTGGAGCACTTTTAAAAAAATCGTCGGGGGATGACGTTGAAAAATTCAAATAAAAAATTGTTTTTGCAATTTTCTTCCCACAAAGTTCTTATTTTTAGAAAACGATACGTTATTCCAGGTTAAAACTGGTAAAATTATCTACAAAAAATTATCTATATAGTTTAAAATCCATTCATGCGTTCAGGAGATATTGAATTTTGAAAATTATGCTGCATTAAAGTTTAGCCCCTGGTAGTATAGCAATCTCGCATTACACGAACCTGAAACATTTTTTGCAGGGTTGTTTTTTCTCTAAAGAGTGCCCCCTGTATGGGACATTATTTCTGAACTCCCCCAATTTTAAAGGTAATATTTTCCGATTGCCTTCAAATTTGTAGAGTTTGTTTGCCTATACTATAGAAGTTCACTCACCAATTTATAGACCTTTAATACCATCCCTCCCCGAACTACACGGGGTGAAATTTTCATCTCCAGAGCAAAACGGGTATTTTCAAATGGTCATAACCTCCTCTCTAAAAATTCGAATTGAATTCTCTATGAGTTATTTCTGAAGGGCTTCTCACGTCTTTTCATCATATCTAATCCATTTTTTTAATTTTTTAATTTTCATAAACAAATCACGATGTAAAATGTTTATTTAACATTTTTTACTCTTCGGGTACTTTTGATTTTTTTAAAAGAAGTTTTAAAAGAAAGCTTGATTTTTTTCTAATAAAGACGCTGGTCGACATAATGAAACTCCCAATAGTTATGCGGTTATGCGAATATCTCCCTCACGCGTTCGGACAGGCCGGACAGTCAGGGCGGTGCACCGAGCGGCGCTGATTCATTCAAAAATACTTTTGATTGGTCCAAAAACTTTCCAAACATGACGTTCAGTGATTCTACATGCACCAAAAAAACTTTTCATGTTATAAACAAATTAGGGAACAAAAGTGTATTTTAAGAGAGGGTTCCCTAATTACGTAACGTTTTTTCGCCTTTTTTACTCCCCTCGGTAACGAATTTTTTGAGTTTTTTCTATATATTTTCACCATTACCGTAACAGAAATCAGAACCCCTCCACTACTTAATGTTATGGAATTTGTGAATGCTTCCTAATTAGAATCTATACTTAAAAATTCAGACCTGTATTTTCTGGAGAAAATTGATGGATTAACATATTTATTCATGACTTCTGAAAGATAAACATCAATTTGAAATAGTGTAAACTATTTATATAAAGAAATTATATAAACAAATTAACACTACACAGAATTCCTTTTCTCTCTGAATTAAACTTGAAGGTCTCGTCTTTATGTAAATAGTTGACACTATTGCCAATTGATGTTTATTTTTCGCAATCCGGACAGGCCGTCGTGTCCGAACACGCAAGAGAGGATTTCGCTAGTATATATTCGCATAACCGCATAACTATTGGAAGTTCCATTATCTCGACCAAGGTTTTTATTGGAAAAATGTCAAGCTTTCTTTTAAAATTACTTTTTAAAAAAATCAAAAGTACCCGAAGAGTAGAACATGTTAAATAAACATTTTATATAGTAATTTGTTCATTAAAATTTAAAAGATTTTAAAATGAATTGGATGGGATGGAAGAGCGCGAAAAGCTCTTTAGAAATCACGCATAGAAAATTCAATTCACATATGTGACCTGCCGCGAGAAAAGGTACCTAAGCGTGAATTTCAGAATTTTACAGGAGACCCAAGTAAAAGGCAGTTCGAATCAAGCTTCTCAGTCAGAATCGGGCGAACTTGAAAATTTCCCCCACCACAAGCACCGCCGCGACGTCCATGAAGCCAAGTGCTTCGTGCAACTTCGGCTCCGCTTTTCTCTTTTGCCACGACTAGTCAAATTTTAAGAAACTCGGAGAGATAAAGAGATAAGTAGCCGAATCTGCGCGAAGCGAATATGCCTTGTATGAGCACACGGACACAGTCCAGCGATAAGTGGAAGGGCGAGATTTTTCTCGCACGCCGAGAACTACCAAACGTCAGTTTTCAAGCCAACTTTACAACTCTTTTTAATTATCAAAGAAACGTCAGAAAATTTTTTCGTTAACACCATTAGAAAGAGGAGAACATAAAATTTCCAAAACTGCAAAAAACAAAAAATTTATTTTTTCCCGCTTAGATACCTTTCCTCGCGGAAGGTCACATATGTAGAAAGAAGTTTTGAAAATACCCGTTTTGCCCTGGGGATAAAAATTTCACCCCCTGTAGATCAGAGAGGGATGGTAGTAAAGGTCTATAAATTGATGGGTGTTTCACGACCTTTCCATTGAAAATACTCATTTTTTGAAAAAAATAAGTATTTGACCTTCAAAAATCAAACTGAAAAATAAATTTGACTGTTTTTCGAATGTGTTATTTTTTTTCTTTTCTTTTTGCCTAGAAAGAAAGCTTAGATTGTTGCCTTTAAACATCTATAGGTCTTAAAACGAGCACATTGTAATGTATTTTTGAAAATAAACGTTTTGTAAGATGTTTGCGGTTATCATTTTTTTCAATGATGTATGTATCATTTATGTATCAATGATGTATCATTTCAAATCAATAAAAAAATGTTGTCACTACAGATTCGATAGGGGTTTTCATGTCCTTTCTTCTGATCATAGGCATTTTTTGAAAAAATAGATGTTTGACCTTCAAAATTGATGGTTAAAACAATTATTTCTTCAACAAAAGCTTTGACCTTCATTTCTGAAGGTCAATCATTTATTTATTTTTTTAAATGCTTATGATCAGTAGAAAAGGTATAAAAAACCCTACCGAAGCTGTAGTAAAAACATTTTTTGTTATTAGTTTCAAATGAATCATAAATCATTGAAAAAAAAATGATAACCGCAAAAAACTTACAAAACGCTTATTTTCAAAAATAAATAACAGTGCTTCCATTTTTAAACATATAGGTGTTTAAAGGCAACAACCTAAGCTTTCTTTCTAGACAAAAAGAAAAGAAAAGAAAATACCCCAAATTCGCAAAAAAGTCATATTTATTTTTTATTTAGATTTTTGAAGGTAAAATACTTATTTTTCAAAAAAATGCGTATGATCAGAAAAAAAAGGCGAGAAAATCCCTATCGAAATTGTAGAGGTAAAAAACTGATTTTATTGATATTAACGGAGTTATAAATCATCGAAATAGATGGTATCCATACAACACGCAAAACTTACACTCCCTCCCTATCGGTAAATATGTGTCCCAACAACAATTTTTTTTTCCATAAATTACCATCCAATAGAACTGCACTTTACCCAAGTTTGAGCCTGATCGATTATTAGGGTTGGAACGGTTGAGAAATAATGCCCCATAAACAAATAAATTGACGAAATTGGCTATTTCAATAATGACTTTTTATCTCTAAACAAATTACTTATTGTGTGAAATAACTTCTGCGGCCTAGCGGTCAAAATCCTTTATTTCAGATCCAATTTTGAAAAAACATGTGTCGACGTTTGGGGCTGGTACCAGCCCCTCTTCAAAGACTCTATGGAACAATACAAGGTTGAAGACGGGTAAAAGTTTTTCTTAAAAAATGTAAGGACAATAAACCTACCATGCAGAACCGATGACAAGAGTGTAAAGCCCATAAGTCAAGGCAGTCAAAAAGTTGTTTTTTTTATAAATTTTCAAAAAGCATATCACAACTTGTTATGAACACTTTAAAATTAGGATTAAAATTAAGGTTTAATTCTTTTTAACACTTATGATGAGAGCGACAATAACCTCAACTATACCGGAATACATTTTTTAAGGTACATCCTTTAAAAGAACTGTACTATTAGCTATTGTGATGTTGCGATGAATGATTTCATTTACTGGAAAAGGTTAAATTGTGATATAGAGCACTCAGACCCTGGATGTCTGTACCTAAATAAACTGATTTTTTATTCCGAACTATATGAATCATTTCAAGAATCTCTCTTTTAGTTTTATTCTTTTTTATAACCAAAATAATAGGATTGTTGAAATCAAAGGTGTGAAACATAGTGACAGCGTGTTTTCCTAAAGCTTTTTTAGTACAAAAATTTTTTATATCTCTTTTATGCTCATTTATTCTAACCGTAAATTCTCTTTGAGTTTGACCTATGTAAACCCATCCGCATTCATTGCAAGTTATTTGATAGATGACATGTGTTTTATGGTCTTTTTCTATGGGACCTTTCTTAGACTTATAAAGTTTCTGAAGTTTATTGCCAGTCTTAAAAACTCTTGATTGTTCTGAGTCTTTAAAAATGTGTTTAATTTTTTTGGAAAAAGTATCGGCATACGGGAAGACAATCCCTTTTTTTGGCTCGGCATGAGTTTTATTCCCATGTTGGTTATTAGTGCTATTATGAGGATCAGAGATATTACATAGTCTAAGTTTTGTTTTACAAGCTATAAGTTTTTCAGTATATCCGTTCTGCAACAAAGTTTTTTTAACTAAAGCTAAATTATCTTCATGGAATCTTTGATCAGACAGCTTTATGGCTTTATCTACCAGAGAGTAAATTATGCCTATGTTTACAGAAATAAGATGGTGGGAATGAAAATAATAACAGCGCACTGTTATCAACCTGGCCAACTGGCCAGGTTGGCTTGCGATACGATACGATACGATAGGACACGACCGTCCTCTACCATTACCGTAACATCGAGAAAGTTAATTATTGTTAAATAAGCTTTCCGTTGATCAGAATGAATGGAGATAGACTGAAATAACATAAAAATTGTATACAAAATTTTATTTAATTGTTATGAATAATTTATTTGAACAAATACTCTAATGTATCAATTCATAGGAGAAAAAAATTCTTCTTTACTAAAATCGTTAAACCGTTCGACAACTCCAACTCGTGGCCCTCAAGCCAAAAAACCGTAGGGGTCGTTCACACTCCTCTGAATCTACTCTCGCTCCCTGTTGTGTTATGTCTCGTTAAAATTTTTTACTTTTTGTTTACAAGCAAATTATAAACCGATGTTAATCACAGTTCTGTAAGGAAAATATGGGTTTTGAGATCATAAAAGGAGCGTTGCCTAACATCGAATTTTAACGCACCCTCTCCCCCATGCAACACTTGGTCAAACCCCACCCTCCTTTAGAGTGTTAATAAAATAATATTATCAAGTTGATAATTTGCGTAGTCGTTTACGGTTTAAGTCACTTTATTTCACATAAAAAAACAATGCCTACGTTTCGTACACTCGTGTGTGCACTTTTTCAGGGCTGAAATTTACATAATTTTTTTATAGTTACATTATTGTTTATTGATAAATTTTAAATATATTTTTGCGACTTTTATAAACTAAAATATATTTAAATTTTATCAATAAACAATAATGTAAAAAATGTAATAAAAAAATTATCTAAATTTCAGCCCTGAAGAAGTGGACACACGAGTGTACGAGACGTAGACATTGTGTTTTTTATGTTAAATAAAGTTATTTTGACCGTAAACGACTACGCAGATTATTAACTTGAGAAAATTTCAACAGTCGAAAAAATAATATTATACGTAATACGAGGGGTTGATAAATCGACCGATCGGGTGTACACCTACTTCTGACTTCAAAATACTTCAGGATATTTCAATGACTTCAGAAGATTTCACTGACTTCAGGAGATTTCAAGTGACTTCAGGAGAATTCAAGTGACTTCATGTGAATTCAAATGACTTCAGATATTTCAAGAGATTCCAAGAGACTTCAGAAGAATTCAAGTGACTTCAAGTCAGGATTTCAGGATATTTCAGATATTTCAGAAGACTTCAGGAGATTTCATTATAAATGTACACCTGACTTCACGAGTTGAACAACCCCTCGACGTAATACTTGAACGGCCCCCTATCATAAATCTTCAGAACCCAAGCTTACTATAAGAAAATGACCTAACCCTTTTTGTATTTTCAAAAACTCTCTTTATAAATTAAAATTAGTTTACTACCTTCATTTTATTACTTGTTCCTACACTTGTTGAGTTTAATTTGCCAAAATTGACACACCTAACAAAACTGATAATATAAAAACAATATAATAAGATATAAGGTACTGCCCTCCACTCGACGAGTGGGAGGCAGTCTCCGCAATTCAGCTCCTCCATTTACGAACACATCTCCCGCCGTGTTCATGTGTGGCTTTCTGATCACATGGGGCAAAAATTGATTTTTTTCGCTTTAAATCCATTTCCTCGCGGAACGTCACATCTTTTCTACACTTTAATAAAGAATAAATTATGATTTAATTTCTTTAACATAAATTAAAACGGTGATTCCTGTCTCAAGTCAGGCCAGGAAACGGGACGTTCTAATTTTTATTGGTGTTCCAAGTTCTCGTTATAGGACTTTCGGTCCTATAACTCGGGAGACTTTTTCCCACCGACGCCAGGTGAGAATTCCTCGGTGAGGAACTGCCCACCGCCCCGAAAAGGATAAACCTAACCTAAAACTCCAACATTGTTCTTCCCTCGTTCTCCGTCTAGCTCAGCATTCCTGGAGAGTGGCGTGGGCCAAAAAAGGAAACCTGTAAATCTTATGCATGCAAAAGAGGCGGGAGAGAAAGAGGGTTCAAATCCTATGCACATTCAAATACAGGCAATTTTCTATTAAAACAATGTCGGGTATTAATAACAAGTGTTTGTGGTAAAGCTACTTAAAAGTCTAAACAATCTGCTCGAATAGCGTGAACTTGACCAAAAAATAATTAACCTAAAATTTATATTAAAAAGGGGGATAAGCGAGGAAGCCGTTCGGAATACAAAACCGCTATATTTAACAATGGCTGAAGGACGCTCTATTTCACAATGCGGAAAGTCGCTCTATTTTACAAGATAAAATCGCTCCATTATACATTGTCTGAAGGCCGCTCTACTTTACAATACGGAAAGCCACTCTATTTTACATTATAAAACCGCTCTAACTGTTCAATAATCAAAGGCTCGACAAGGAAGAAGTAGAACGACCCGGGCCTAAGGCTCGTGGAACGACGTACACCGTCGCTCCCCTCTACTTCGGCGCAGTACCGCGGTTACAGAGTCCACGCGACGATCGCGCAGTAATCCAAAAGGACTACGTGGAGTCGCTTGCCCGCTCCTTACATTAGCGTACTCGCTTCTTTTAGTTAATATGAGGATCCGTTAGATGTCGCCGGTGGTTCTGTATTCGATCTCCAGCACGCTCTTCAAACTCCAACGGTCATGAATTTTCGACTTAAGCGGGAATTCCATCCGCTCGTCGACCTCGTCGTGCAGTTGGTAACTGCACTCATCTGGATGCTGGATGATCGACTGCAGCTTAGAGATTGAATGCCGTTCGTCCTCTTTCTACCTCTCCAAAGGCTTTGCAACTCTCTGGACGAACATTGTGCCTAAGTTATGCCCAAAAAAAATAGATAAAATAAAAAACATTAGTTTAGTCGCAGACGGCCTTAGCATCACACATTTTAAATTTTTCAAGGATTCCTAAGACACAATTTTTCTAATGAATGAACATAGGCTTCCTCTCCTTATTCCTTTCAATTTGCAAACCAACAAATAATTTGTCATTGCCGATTGCGATGTCAAACGAACTCTGCAGATAGTCAATTAATCTGTCAAGTATACCAAGAATCCAGATCTATCAGACTCACTCTCATTCAGATTGAACCTACTCAGGAAATATGAAAATTACTAATTCCAACATCTGGGCGTCTGTTTTAATCTATATAGCGATTTTTGCAATTTGCACACAACACTGAGGTTACTTTTATCAACTTATAGGCCTTCTGGTAACTTCAGGTAGTTACTCATTGACGAAAACCTCGAGCACAGAGTCGTGCTTTGTAGCGACGAATCTCCCCCGATGAGTCACGATAAATCTTGAACGCCCACTTGGAATCGATGTACTCGTGATTCTCTTTCGAAACGAGAATCCACGTCTAGTTGTCTTGGCGAGCCTGAAACTCTTCTTGGTTCGCTGCTTTCCATTTATTGGCATCCTGGCAGCTTACTGCTTCGTGGTAGGTAACTGGTTCAAGGTACTCGGCCAAGCTTACCTAGTACCTCGTAGGCTTCGTAATTCGAGACCTGTTACGAAGCTGCATCGACTCATCAGCTGTTTCGTAATTTTCAGGTTGGTAATCTCCGACGCCTCTGACTTCTCGTTTTCCAGGATCTTCTTCGATTTCCTCTAGTGAGTCTTCTGCTTCATCATCGTCTGTCGCAAGCAGTTTGAAAATATCACTCACACTATTACTTTGATCATGGCAAGAATCACGTTCATTCGACTCATTAAACGTTACGTTCCTGGTCACGTAAATCCGTTTCGTAACTGTGTTGTAGAATCTGTAACTAATCAAGTCGCCTTCGTAGCCAACCAAGATTTGTTTAAACGCTTTTGCGTCCCACTTCTTTCTCTGACCCTTTTGTACAAGGGCGTAGGCTGGTGAACCGAAGATTCTTACGTGGGACAGAGAGGGCTTCCTCCCCATCCATCCCTCATACGGCGTCGAATTTAGAGTTTGCGTCGTAGCCGTCCGATTCAGAAGGTTAACTGCCGTGTTTGTAAGCGGCAACATTATACGCGCGCTTTCCACAATGGTACGGCTGTCTTGTTCTAACCGCCTGTTTTGTTGAGGCGTGTAAGAAGCAGTTGATTCCAACCGAATGCCTTTGCTGTCTGGATACTTCTTAAGCTCCTCATTGCAGTAATCCTTGCCGTTATCGCCTCTCAGGGCCTTTATAGATCTTCCAAATTAATACGCCACTAGGTGTTCAAAATCCGTGAAGCACTGAGTAACGTATGACTTGTACTTTCAGAAGTAAATATGACGATAACCGGTGTTGTCGTCCTTGAAGATGACCTTTTGGTCAACACTGTACCCGATCCCAGCACTTCACACCACACACACACACACACACACACACACACCGTCGTCACCAAGAGTGACAGAGCCACCGAAACTAGATTGAAAATTTGTTGTAAAATTCTGTCAGTAAGTGGTGTACTTCGAGGCTCCGCTGTCGGTAATCCAGATCTCTCCTATGTCTTCTTGGAGTAAATCAGCGAACTGCTTGTTGGAAGGGAGACCGGTGCTTCCTTCCCCAATGGCGATGAAAGCCTAATTTTTCTGGTCGCTGCTTCTGTCATTAGATTGCCCGGTTTTTTTTTTCGTTTCTGGCAATTTTTGATAAAGTGGCCTTTCTTGTGACAGTAAAAGCATTCGACGTCACTTTTATTTGTACCCTTTTTTGTAGGTGGATTCGGATTCTTCTTCTCGAAACTCATCGCAGCCAGGGCGTTGATGGTTTCATCGTACACGAAAGCACTGAACTTCGCTGGCAAGCCACCGAATATCTTGGCCATGATCGCGTTATCGGATACGTTTTCGCCAACGTCCTTTAGCTGTCTTTCCATATTTTGTACCCTAACCACATGTTGCACGATGGAATCACTGGGGCTCATGCGATAATCATGAAACTTTTTAGTTTTATAAGTACACTACTAGCAGGCTTCTGCAAGCGCAGGCTAGGTTCCTGGGCCCATAACCTCTTAAAGCAGGAGATAAAATTAACTGACAATCAGGAGACAGTGAGAGAAAACTTTGAATGAGAACTGTGTATACATAAGTACACACTTTATTAGAGATATAAATTCTCACATGTAAGCTGAGCGAAGCTAAGCGAACGACTAACCGCAGCCTCATGGCAGAACGGCAGATATAGTATTATAGATGGCGCCACAGTAGAAATACAAGCTGAAACTCAACATTATAGATTTTAAGTAAAAATTTCGAACTTTCATTCAGCCCCCGTTAAAGATTCTACCATATCTCATTATTATTTTATAAGAGTTGCTTGAAGCACAATATATGATGCATTCTTTCCCAACTCAGCGCTCCTCGAATTTTCAACCTTTACCGATCCTCTTCAAACTTGGCTATTTTGTAGTCCCATATGCCTGAACTTTTGAGGCAAAACCACTCACCACCATAATGCATGGTTATCGAGATATCGATCATGGTAGTTTTACCATTTTTTTGTGCAGAGCATTTTTCAAACGCATATTATTCTATGTCAACTAAACCAAATTAACTCTATGTTTAGTGGTTTAGAAAGGTATTTTAATAAGCGTTATGACAGTAACAATCATTTTCTAGTTAATTATTATTTAGGAGTCATTGCCAAATTGAACCAAATTAATTTTAAAATGTAGTTTTTTATTATACTTTTTTACCTTGGAAGGAAAAAATGGACAAATCCGTCATTACTGAAATATTAAATAAAATAATTATTTTAGTTAAAAAATAATTAAGCAGAAGAATGTACATCGT
>JBAGKK010029908.1:0-11018 GCA_037177015.1 Euceroptres primus
CTGAACGTACAAAAGTAAATGCGCAGAGAGTCGCGATGTAAACAACTTCTGGCGGCCCTGACTGTTCGAGCGATGTCAAGGGACGCTCGGGGGGAGACAGAATCAGTGAAGCGTGAACGACCATGAAGCCGGCCCGAAATCCAGTGGCCCATAATCCATCGATGAGTGTATATCATAAAAACTGGAGCTCCAAACCGTAAATGATTCGGAATTGGGACATCTACCTCAAAAAATAGGGAGTTAAAAAGCCATAAACACCATTTTCTTCAAAATTTATTGATCTTTATTAATTTAAAAAAAGGTTGAACTGGATAAAAATTATAAGCTGTAGACTTTTTTGAACGAAAAAAAGGACGTTTGGTCCAACTGTTCGACGTTTATCTCAGTTATCTAGATTAAGTTATTGATTGATTATTCATATTTTTTCTGCGCACAATATTGGTGAAAATTATGTCTCAAAGTCGTGAGTTGCTCATTAAGTAGTCGTGAGCTGTAGTCACCTGGCAAGCGGAGGGCAGCGACAAATTTATGGATTCTCTTGACAATAGGAAAAAGGACAGTACAGGGGAAGTTGGCAGATTTGCCAACTGACGTCCTTTTACCCTTCTCCCACTTTCTTTCTTTTTCTCCATCGAAATACGTGAAGACATCGTCGAGCCTTTTCTGCACACCGTGGCCAGCGGAATTAGCAAACCAAATCGTCCGGACTCGGAAAAGGTCGAATTTATCTACGAGAACCGCCGTATTTATCGATTGAAGCTCAGCCGACTGCTGCATATCTTCAATTTTTCATATACGAATGTGCCAGGTATTTTCTCTATTATTCTAGGTTAATAATTTTCCTTACTTTCTCCAAATTCTCAAAAATAAATGTAGTTTTCCTTCATCATTAAAAACGTATCTTACAGCGTTTTTAACCCTTTAACGGCTAAATTTTTTTGTAGTCGTTTGACATACTCGACACATGGTGGATCTAAATTTATAGGTATTAAATGTGCAAAGAAATTGCTTCAGCATTTTCTTGACCTTAAAAACTACCCCCGGGTGAAAAAAGTCACTCCTAATATATACAAAATTGTAATCTCGTCTTTTGTTAATTTCAGAATTTATACAACTCTAAATTGAAAAAAAAATATTTTGAAGCACGTCCGTATATTGTCAGACTTATTGATCATTAATACTCATATAAACAACCATTAAATTTATAAAAATAACTCCTAAAATCTGAAAAATTAAAATCAAATTTCCAGTTATTTTATCATGAAGTTAATTGAAGAAAACATACTCCAGGAAATGCAGACTACTAAACCATTACCAACTTCATAAACCACCCCTGAATTGTGAAAAAGGC
Source organism: Euceroptres primus (assembly GCA_037177015.1). NCBI lineage: Eukaryota > Metazoa > Arthropoda > Insecta > Hymenoptera > Figitidae > Euceroptres > Euceroptres primus. Next base: position 1,352 of record JBAGKK010029908.1, read on the forward strand.
ACCCCTAAAAATTTTCGAATTATAATCTCATTCCTTGTTATTTTTTCCTGCTCTAAATTAAAGAATAAGTATTTCGGTACATGTAGGTACGTTTTGTGGAACATATGGACTATTACAGCCCTTATAAACCACCCCTATATTATTAAAAACATTTACACGCTTAAGAAATATAAATTGTCTGCATTTTTTTATTTCGAAGTCTGTTTTTACGCATGTTACCACTGCTGAGAGTGCATTTTGGCGTATTCTTACAGTTAGGGGTAGTTTTTTCAGACTTCTTTCTCAAATAATTTTAATGTTTCAAAATATATTATATTAGCTGAAAATGAATGGAAGTCTCTTTTTAAAAGTATTACTATTAGGAGTGGTTTTTGGCATATTAATAATGTTGAGGGTAGTTTTTTCCGAATCTTTTTTACACATAACTTTTATATCCTTTCAGAATATGTATATGAACTGAAAATGAATAAAAGTCTGTTTTTAAAAGTATGACCACTGTTAGGGGTGGTTTTGGCATACTGTTACCGTTGGGGGTCGTTTTTTCCGAAGCTTTTTTGGACATAATTTTTATATCTTTTCAAAATATGCATGCGAACTGATAATTAATAAAATTCTGTTTTCAGAAGTATTAACACTATTAGGGGTGGTTTCTAGCTTATTGTTACTTTCGGGGGTAGTTTCTCTTCCGCACCATCTTTGCACATATTTTTTGAAGTAATTTCAAAATATAAAGTGCCGGTCACGAGTATGAGATCACTTCACTTCCATTTCATCGGAAAAGAATTCTTGTCTTAATTACTCGTGAAGGAAATGCGACTGTAACTTTTGTCAGAAAGCATTGAAACGATTTAGAAATTTCTCGACGAAAGTGCCACATGTGAATAACTTTGGAATATTTTAAGTTGAGATATAAATTAAGAAAACTAGAAGAAGATAATGTGCCAGGTGACAAATTTTCGACCCTTTCTTCAATTGTTGGAAAAATCTAGACAAGATTTAGAAGAATTTTGAAAAAATTCATGGTGGTATTTTAAAGTATGAGCTTCAAAATGATACCTAGAAGCTCCAAATATCTTTACTAATTATTTAGTAATAAACACACATGTGCCATCATATTTTTATTTTTGCGAGACTCCATGAATATCCAATGAAGGCGAGCAAAGGCTTGATCGTCGCATATTTAGAACTTGAAGCAGTGGCCGTCTTGGAGGTAAAAAGATTTTGGGAATAAGGGACATCTGTTTTGTTTCTCGCTATGAGTTTCAAATCTTATTAATAATTTAATATTAATAATTAATAATGATTGATAATCTAATTAATAATTTTGATTAAATAATGTATTAGTTTTAATATAAATTTGTAGTAAGTTTAATGTACATTGTATATTAATCGTCAGCTAGGATATAGTATATTAAAATTAAGATACATGTACATTAATCTTAGAACTTATGTCTATAGGGCATTATTTCTGAGGCGCACCCAGCCTAAAAAATGAATTTCTCCGATCGGGCTCAAATTTGCAAAAAGTTTAGTCCTATTAGATGACACTTTAAACAAAAAAAGATTGATCAATTTGGTCAAAAACTCGCCGAGGCAGAGGGGGTGAAATTTTTGTACTTTGCGCAAAGAGCCTCTATTTCGGATATAAATATCTTTTTACATATGGTATATAAAAAATTTTTACTCCAACTTTTTCGATAGTTTTTTTCCCAATCTTTCGAATGAAGTAAAGAAAAATCTTAAAAATTCAGAATTTAGCCACCAGTTTTGAAAATCAAAAATATTTTTGATTTTTTTTTAAGTACGAACCTTTTTTTAAAACTCAAACTAAAGCTTGAGATGCTTACTTTTAGATCCTTGAATAGCAAAATGTCATTTTTTTGTTGTTTTTGAAAAATTGAATTTTAAGTAACCTGGTAAATTCAAAAACATTTTCCTATGCGCGAAAAAAATTCGGAAAATTTTTTTGCTTGTACAGTTTTTTATAAAAAATAATATTGTAAAAACAGAAATTAAAAAAAAATTAGTTGATTTTAGAATTTTTTGAAAATTTGTAAAAATGAAATATTTTAATTTGGTTAATTGCGCATTTTTAATGTACAAATCACATTTATACTTATTATATTATGTACATGACATGTAAATTACACATTAAAAATTCTTTTTTTAATTTTCGTTTCTACAATATTGTTTCTTATCAAAAACTGTACATGCAAAAAATTTTCCAAATCTTTTTCGCGCATAGGAAAAATTTCTTGAATTTACCAGGTTACTTCAAATTCAATTTTTCATAAACAACAAAAACGACATTTTTATATTCAAGGACCTGAAAGTAAGAATTTCAAGCTTTATTTTTAGTATAAAAAAAGAAAAAAGGGTAGAACTTAAAAAAGAAAATATTTTTGATTTTCAAAAATGATGGCTAAATTTTGAATTTTTCAAACTTTTTTTATTTCATTCGAAATATTGGGAAAAAATCTATCGAATTCGTTTGGGTTAAAATTTTTTATATTTTTTATATTTTTTTATCTTTTATAAAAAGATATTTATATCCGAAATAGAGGCTCTTTGCGAAAAGTACAAAAATTTCATCCCCTCTACCTTGGCGAGTTTTTGACCAAACTGATCAATCTTTTTTTTTCTGGAAGTGCCACCTAATAGAACTAAACTTTTTGTAAATTTGAGCCCGATCGGAGAAATTCATTTTTTGGGCTGGGTAAAACTTGGGAAATAATTCCCCATATATTAAATTTAAGATTATTTCTAGCACTGCAGGAAAAATAACGAGAAAATACGTTGTGTAAATATATTCAGTTCCTATTCCTAGAGGAAAATGTTTTCAATTGTTCCATCTGTTTCAATTTGCTATTAGCTGTAAGAAAACAATGATCTTTAGAGTTAAACGAAAATATTTTTGTTAGAAGTATTAACGTCACTTTCTCCAAGGCTAAAAGCAAATTTAAGCACGTGTAACAATTTAAAACATATTTATCTAGGAATAACAACTGTGAATAAATTTAACCACGTGATGTACATTTAACTTTGAGCAGAATTTCTATATCTATATCTCGAATGAAACCCTATATAATCAGGGTCTTATATAATTTTCTCATTTTTGCTGCAGATCATTTTGAATTGTTTTTGGTCGATCTTAAACTCATTTTTTTTCTGTGCTCTAACATAAGATTTATATAATGCTCTTAAAGTTCAAAATGTACGTATATTCTTGAAAAAATGTACGGATAAAAATGGTTAAGTATATAAAAATTGATTCTTTTTTGTAAAAGTTTTCAAGAAAGGACAATTTTTTCGATTTTATCTTTCTTAATTTTTTTCTAATTAGTACTAATAAGGTGAATATATCCCAAAAGAGTTTATATCTTAAAAAGGAGAAAGAAAATGTTTTTCTTCTGAAAAATAAAAATTTGCATTTTTTGCAACAACAAGACGAGATACAAAAAAGTCAAAAGAGGAAAGTTGCTCCTCTCAAAAAGTTCTAAAAAAGAGTTTTTTGACACTTGGAAAGATTTTGGGAACAAGGGGCACCTTTTTCATTTCTCTGCATAACGTCAGAATCTTTTAAATTGTAATTAATTATTTATTAAAATTAATTAATAATTTTGATTTTATAACATGATGCAATGATTTGTGAATTCTTTTTTATTCAAGGTAACTTTAATCTGATTCTTTATAAAACTTTTCTTTGATTAAGAATTCACACTTCTCAATAAACCATTTTATGCAAAGAAAAATAATGATTTTTTGCAGAAAAGGGCTCAAACATAAAATGCAAATTACCTAACTTTCACTTTCCGGTTCTTTAAAGACAATAAAACTTTGAATTTAGGCAAAAATATATTTAAAATTTCGAAATTTCATAATCAAATATAATTTATTTTAAAAATGCACAGAGAAGTCAGAAAACTAGGTCGACTTAGATAATTTTGTCCCCGATCTTCAGTTTTGTCGGTTTAATGTTTATTTAAAGCAGATCATATTTATAAAATATGTAGAGTATAATGCATTTTAAAAAACACATTATATTTGTTAATTTGAAATTTGATAGTAAATCATATATTTTATATATGAATGAATGTTTTGATCATGAAATATCAAAATTTTAAATAAATCTTTGTCGCAAATCAAAGTTTAATGGAAAACCATATTAAAGTTAACTCAGATGAAAAAGAATTAACGAATCATTGCATCATGATATGAAATAAAAATTATTAATTAATTTTAGTAAATAATTAATTGCCATTTAGTGAGATTTTAAACTCTTACCGAGAAACAAAAAGGTGTCCCTTGTTCCCAACATCTTTTTATGTCCAAGACGGTCTTGCTTCAGGTTCTAAACATGCGACGATCAAGCCTTTGCTCGCCTTCACTGCATGTTCATGGAGTCTCGCAAAAATAAAAATATGATGGCTCATTTGTGTTTATTGCTAGATAATTAGTAAAGATATTTGGAGTTTCTAGGTCTCAGTTTGAAGCTTATACTTTAAAAGACCGCCATGAATTTTTTCAAAATTCTCCTAAATCTTTTCTACATTTTTCCAAGAATTGAAAAAAGGGTAGAAAATTTGTCACCTAGCACATTATTTCCTTCTAGTTTTCTTAAATTATATCTTGACTAAAAATGTTCCAAAATGATTCACAAGGGTCTCTTTCGATATGAAATTCCTTAATCTTTTCAATGCTTTTTGCCAATAGTTACAGTCGCGTTCGAGTAATTAAATGTAAAATAGAAGAATTCTTTTCCGATGAGATGCGAGTGAAGTGGTCTCATACTCGTGACCGGTACTGTATACATGAAAAAATGAAAAAATAGCCTAAAATTTATGTCCGTTTTTTTTATTTTTTGCACTTTTTGACATGATATGTTACTGAAGGGGTGCAACCCTTATACTTGCCAAATTTTATTTAATTAAATTCATTCTTCCTCTTTAAAATAAAACCTTAAAGATGTCGATATGTATATTAATTTTTATGGAAGCTGTAATTTTTCAAAGGAGGTGGGACGAATACTATTTTCGCTAACATTAAAAAATTGGACAATATTTTCTTGTCTCTATCGGTTTTACGGTTCAGATATATTTTATGTAAGGCATAGAATGGAGGTTAATATGTATGCGCTCCATTACAGCGTTGGCTCTTTTCCAAAATATCGACATTTCCGAGGGAATTGACAAATTGTTTGAAAAGGCCGATGAGTTCTTTTTGGGAATGTAATCGATGTTTTTCAAATCGACCCTAACACCAATATGTCACAGAGAACAGTAGTGGGCGGAAAGACACTGGAGCTCGTTGAAACATGAAATTTCAATTAAACCATTCGTTTACAGACTTTACGCAAAGCTTCAAATCCGTAATTAGATTGCTAGGCACAAAACTTTTTATCTACTGCTGAATTGTTTTTCAAACGGGATATCAGTTGTCATGTAACTGAAACAAAAGTTGAAAAAAAGTCTTGTTACTGTTTGTCAATGTTATTTTAACGCCTAGTGTACTGCAATCGACATTCGAGTCAATTATTGTTGCAGCAGCAGTTCTCTTAACTAGTGGAAAATATGAGAAAAGTTGAATAAAGGATGAAGATGGAAAGAGGATTCCACTATCTAAGTGGGTGTTCCCTTGTGTCTCATATGTTTTCTTCGCGACTCTCTTAAAGTGTAAACCCATGGGATCGAGAATACTTGAGAAAGGTAGCTTGAAGAAGCTCATTTAATATGCAAGCATTCCCAGTATTTAACGCCTTTAAAAGAACTCTGTTATTTTACCAGACCAATTGTTTTATTTTTTAACCACTTAAGTTCTCACACAAGCTTGTATTTTATTTTGAATTTTCTCGTAAATTTTAACACTTCTAGTAATTAAAAAACATAAGAATCATTTTCATGTTGCATTCTTCATACAAAAAAAACAAAAGATAAAGTTTATCTCGATTCCGGGGTAAAAATTATCTGCAACAAAAGTCAACTTCACAGGATGAATTTTACCCAATTATTGGTTCAATTTTCTTTTGTTTTTCTACGACAACACATGTATTTGGAAAGACGTGAATTTATCTAAAGAAAAATGTATCCCTCTAAAAAATTATCTGCAACAAATTTGAACCCTAGTTTTTTCTGTGAGGATTACAATATGTCTTGAAAACCACTTTCCCAACGACTTTTCATTTACTGTGGTTGCAAATTCATTTATTTTTGTTGAAAATTCATTTACTTGTTGAAAATAGATTCAATTACGGTGATTGTATAAAATTTCAACCGAAGTAGTTGAAGTAAAGTTTCAACCAGATATTTGTAACAGTGTATATATTTTCTTTGTAAGAAGTTTATATATATTATTTTCTATAATTAGTATAGAAAATGTACCATCTTTACGACGATGAAACTCTACTGTATTGTAGTACAAGTTGTTTCGAAACCATCGGCTAAAAGACAGTATATCTATGTAATGATCTCGAAGAAACTTAGTATGAAACACAGAGTAGGGAGATTGTTGAAGCGACACGAAGTGGTGAAGAGGTAGTTTCTAAGACAGTTGAATCCGAATTAATTATCGCAGTGTGGAGTGATGCCACCTTGTCAAAGTTCTTACCACAGCTTCTTGTTTCAAACAAATTTACCCACAGAATTACATGAACAGCAGCGACCATGTTTATTGTTTCTCGCAAAATCTAAAGCAACAGAAGCTGCATTTTGGTGATTTTCAGGACAAACAAAAAACGTCCTGAAAAGTATGATTTTTAATTAAAAACAAAAATAATAACTGGCTCCGGGGAGATAATTATTAATTTGTTCGTTCTTTATCCTGTTTCTGATTCATTTTTAACTTAGCCGGATGATAAACCAGAAAATTAAAATCCTTGTCGATGGAGCAGGCATCTCAAGCAATTATGGGATGAGAAAGAGTGTGTCATAGTGTCTCCAGAGTGTCCGCAGTACATGCTCTTTCTTGTATGTGCTTCATTCTGTGAAAAAGCTCGCCTTCCGGGGATACTGCGGTTATGAAAACTTTGTGTGAACACGCGATCTTCTGAAAAGAAGGGAAAATAGAGAGACAGAAATGGAGAAAGTGAGAGAGATGAAAAGGTTGGAAGAAAGGAAAAGAGAAAAAACTGCAAATTCAGCAGAGCACCAATCGGTTCGTCCGATTACGAGCAGGCATTAGAGTTCCTTTTTCGCATATAATGTTTTCCATTTAAAATCGTAAAGGAGACGAACTTTTGCTTCAAAACGAATAAAATTCGTCCAAGTTAATACAGATACTGAATTCAAGGAAGCTGATTGTTGACCAGTTATGAATTATGCAGGTAGAGATGCTTTATACAGATACATTAATACAAATAATTAGAAGTCAATTGTTGTTTTTCCAAAATTAAGAAATACTTGGAACGACAAACTCGATCCAGTGTTGCTTTTTTTCTTTATGTTTATTGGTAAATAGATCGTTTAAATATAGTAATTGATTCATATACTTTTAAATTTCTTCTGGTTGTTATAAACTAAACTTTTTAAAGAAATCGTCTGACCAAAAAGTGCATTCCTTCGATCCTTATTTTATAATTTTGTTCTACCTCATTATTCTGAAGTAATTACTGTTCCATACAAGTTCTCGCTTTTTTGTAAATAATTTTTATATTAGATTATCTACTTTAAAAGAGTTTTCTTACCAAAAAGTACCTCTAATACTGATTGTCTGCCATAAATTAGTTCATGCTACTGATTTTCAATTAATCATATATTTACCTATATTTTATAAATTTTTTTCGCCCTCAACGTTATTTCAGAATCATTTTCTTGTTTAGAAGCTCCCTCTAGGGGAATCGTCTGACCAAAAAAAAATTGATAAAATATAAATTTATAAATTTGAATATCTGGCCAAACGTTGGCTAAACTCTTTATGATATACATTTTCTATTCCTTGTTCTTTTCGTCAAATATTACTTTGGAATAGAGATGTTACTTCATTTTTGGCCTTTGGTCGCAAGTAACATCTCTATTTCTTCATAAAGTCTGAAATATAATTTAAATATTACTTTGGAATCTCTTCTAATTGTTATGAACTCAACTTTCTTGAAATGAATCGTCTAACCAAAAACTGCATATATCACTGATTCATATTCAATAATTTTTTTCTGCCTCGTTAGTATTCTGGAGAAATTCCTGTTCTATACAAATTCTGTCTTTTCTGTAAATGACTTTTCTATAGGATTAAGTACTTTAGAATATTTTTCTGACCAAAAAGTACCTCTACTACTGATTGATTGATCAAAATTAGGTTATTCTACTGATTAGATACTTTAGGTATTTTAAATTAGTTTTATATTTGTTTATATTTTGTAATTTTGCTCTGCTTTGTTACTATTTTGAAGCAATTGCTGTTCTATACAAGTTCTCTTTTTAAAAATAATTTTTCTATTAGAAAAAACTACTTTAGAAGAGTATTTTGATCAAAAAGTGCCCCTAATACTGCCTGTCTGATCAAAATTGGTTTATGCTACTGATATCTGATTAATTTTATATTTATTTATTATTTATAGACTTTTTCGGCCTCAAAATTATTTTGGAATCATTGTTGTTCTTTAGAAGAGTTGTCAGACCAAAAAATTCTTCTAATACTGCTTGCCTCACCATAATTGGTTTATACTACTGATTTTAAACTAATTTCATATTTATTTATATTTTATACATGTTTTTTGGTTTCAAAGCTCAAAGAATCATTTTTGTTTTTTGGAAGTTCCCTTTAGGGGAATTGTCTGAGCGAAACCCGTTTATACTACTGAATACCCGATCAAAAATTAGCTAAGCTACTTTATAGAGGAGTCACTAATTGTTGCTAATTGTTATTTATTTGTTTAAACAAAGATTTCCGTAAAATCGTTTTTAAAGTTGAATAACTTGAACAAATGCAATCCTAAAGCCACAAAAATATAATTTATAATTAGCAACCCCCAGATACATAAAAACAATGCATCTGGGGGTTGCTAATTATAAATTTAAGGATGAAAAAATTTAAAATGGAGGCCAATTTTTTTAACATTCATAAAAAAACTGAAAATAAATTATTAATACTTGACATACATATTCCTTAAGGCATTGGTAGGTAACATTAATTTGGACTTGAAATGAAGGGTGAAACCACCCTTAAATCGAGCAAAACACCCTCAAAAAATGCTTTTTGACGTTTATCTTGGAAAGAGTGCATCGAAAAGAAATAATTTTTTTTAGAAAAATATTACTTATAATTTACAATAAGAATGCTGGTATGAATTTTTCCTCTGCGGGTCATACTTTTTGTGTAATCAACCCTCAAAGTAGGGGGTGAGTTTCACTTTGCGGGTGGCACGCTCCTTACATGGCTCATATCTTGAAACAAGATGGTTTTTGGAGAAAAATGTATGAGACTCAAATTGTAGAGCGAAAAATTCTGCATAATTTTAGTTATATACACTTTTATCCAAAAACTACCCTCTTTCGAGATATGAGCTACGGAAGGAGCGTGCCACCTGCGCGGTACAACTCACCCCCTTCTCTGAGGGGTGATTACTCAGAAAGTATGACTCGCAGAGGAAAAGTTCATAACAGCATTCTTATTGTAAATTATAAGTTCTATTTTTTTGAAAAAAATCATTTGTTTTCAATGCACCCTTTCCAAGATA
>JBAGKK010029919.1:0-11017 GCA_037177015.1 Euceroptres primus
ATACATTTGCTTTCCTTAAAAAAAAAAAAAAAGTAGTGCATGCATTTTTACGATAACTATTTACGACTCACCGAATTTTCTACAACCTTACGCAATCATTTTTATTTTGTTTCTTTAGTGTGGGAAAAAACTTATCCAGATTATTTTTTTACAGTAATACACTGTAATACAGTTAAAACGAACTCAAATGTAGAAAAACAAGAATTTTATAACATTTGATAAAATGGAACCAAAAGTTGAATTTTAGGAAGTTTGCATTTTGCGCTGACCTTTTCGTGTAAAGTTTCTTCATTACGCAGTTTGGTTTGTAAGAAGTGGAATTTCTTTTATCTGTGTACAAATTTAATAAGTAATTAATAATAAATTCAGAAAATTAATTAATTCTTTAAATTTTAGATTCAAATTTTAAAATAAGGCTTCATTTAGTAGATAGCAAATAAAATCAATCGGCAAAATGATATATTTTATTATGCTGAATATTAAAGAAATAAATATATAATTATTTATTGGCCATTAGACAATGACCTTACTTTCTCATTGGAGATGCGGCTTTATAAGATTCTATTTAAAGAAAATAGTTTAGAAATATGATCAAAGGATGAAATTCTAATAATGTTTTTCAGAATTTTGACCAAGGTTACGAATTTGAGATACAGTCCATTTTTTAGAGGAGATTTTTAGGTTATAAATATCATATTCTCATATTATGTAGATTTATGTATTTCAAATATATTGAAAGGAAATTAATTTTTTTTGTAGTCTATTTTTTAGAGAAGATTTTTAATTAATAGATTTATATTTATAAATAATTTATATTTTTCTTTTATTAATGTAGATTTATATTTCCAAGAAACTAAATGTTAGGAAATTTGTTTTTTTTAGTACGTACCTATTATCTCATGGGAGTAACATGCTAATTAGATGGAAATGACTGATTTTCTATTCAGAGCACACTTTTTTCCTGGAATCGATTGTTCTTTATTTTAGAAATCACGAATTTTGTAAAAAGTCCATAAGTGTTTAACGGTTTAGAAATCGATTTACTTAATCAATTGACAGGCGAAGAGAAAATAAAGTGGTACAAACAGCCGGAGATGCTGTTCGCACCTACTCCACGTCAAATGTCTTTAAATAGATTCTTCTCGTTGAGAAAGAAACTGAACCCTTTTTTACTACTCTCAATGCAAATATAGTTTTTAATTTTTTTAAATTATTCAATTAATAATTAATTTATTAATTAGCTATTGACAATTTCAGGAATGTTTTTTACTAAAATGGAAATTACTAATTAGTACTTTACCGAGTAATCGGTACATTAGTTTTCGTTATTATTTTCTTTTTTAATGCCATTAACTGCATACAAAAAATTCATTATAATTTTTTTAGGCAGAAAACAAAATAAAAAGTTAGAAAAATTCAAAATTTGAAGCTATTGATTATTGACCAAAATAAAATTTAAAATTGGAGACCCATTCTGATTAGAATAAGCAATTATTTTTTATATTCTTTCTTAATCCAGGAATTAGGTTTTATTAAGAAACTACTTAAAATCTCCCTTCGAAATTTTTGGTAATTAAAATCAAATCATAAAAAATTTTTTTGCATATATTGTGGAATCTATATCTTATCTTACATTTATTTTTAGAAGAATCTTTATTAAATTTCTTTTACGCACTAAAAAAAAATACTTAAAATTGTTACGCCTTAAAATGTTTTGAATTAAAATCAGTAAAATTTGTATGGATTTAGGCAACATTGATTTAATTTTAAGTAAGAAGTTTAAGCAAAATTGATTTAATTTTTAATAAAATTTGTCTGAATTTCAGGTAACGAATTTGCATTTTCAGATAACGATTCTGAAATTCAGGTAGCGTGTGGTATTAAATTGAGACCATTGCTTAGATTAAGAAAAATTTTACTGAATTTAATCGAAACCATTTTAAGGTGTAACAATTTTATGTATTCTTTTTTACTGTATTATTTTGAATTTATTGTATGTTTGAATTTATTTTGTTCAATACTTTCTCCATGAAATATGTATATATTTTGTGGGTTATTCAATTGCGTAGAAAAATTAGACCTGTATTATTTTTTTGTGGAATAATTTCTATAGAGTATGGAAAATTTGAAAATATAATAATTATTTTATTTTTTAGTGAAAAAAGTTGTACGTATAAAATGAAATGCAGTTTTCTAATGAATGCAATATTAAAGTTCGTGGCCACAAAATTTATTTTCTTTGCTCTCAAAAATTCATTATTTAGGATAATTACATCAATTACCGACAAATGGTTAACCATTTGTTGAGTAAACTATGGATTTCTTTTGTCCTAAAACTTAAATATGTTTTTTTGTTAGTAAATATCATTAAAGAAGTTTAAATAAAGTCTAAAAATAGTAAGAATTTTATCTTCGAAATTGAAAAATTGATGTATTTCCTCAAATGATATATTTTCCTAATTGTATTATAATGTGGAAAATAAAATGTAAAAATACACTATTATCATGTGGGACGTAAAAATGAAATATAAGTAAATATTAAATAATTAATAATAATAAATATTTTTTATACAAAAAATGGATACAATTGAATGTAAAAATTTAAAAACTTGATGCAATTGAAGAACGACCCCTCAAGAAACTTGTGTATTTATTGTATAATAATTATCATATTTTACACTTTTAGTAGAATTCGAAGTGATTTTATTTAATATTCACTGCATTAAATTTACTATGCACACTGTTTCAGTGTGCATCTTCAATTACTTTAGTTGAAGTTTTATTCAATTATCGTAACTGAATAAATTTTCATCTAAAAGTAAATGAATTTTTAACCAAAATGAATGAATTTTCATCAAAAATGAATGAATTTTCAATCAAAATGAATCAATTTTCAACTAAAATGATTGAATTTTCAACTAAAATAAATTAGTTTTCAACCAAAGGTAACTGAATTTTCAATCACAGTAAATATGAAACTTCAATCACCAGTAAAAATGAATTTTCAATCACAGTAAAAATGAAATATAATTGTATTTTTTACTAAATATTCAATATTGAATTAAGTATCACATAATATATTATAATGTAAAATACATTTATAATCATAAATAATAAAATTATGTACTCCTTTTATTGATCTCGAGACAGTTGGATTAATAAATGACAAAAAATGAAATGAAATGAAATAAAATACAATAAAAAAAATGTAAAAAATGCACTATTGCAATGTAAGTCATTAAAACGAAATATAATACTTTTCTTCGATCTTTTTAAAATGGATACATTTGGAGAACATAAAAGGTCCCTGAAAGGTCATCGCTCGAAGGAAAAAACACACGTGACAACAGGTTATTAAACTCAGGGTGCTTGACAAAAAATTGAAGGCACATTTTAGTTGAAAATTGGGCAAAATTTTGTATGAATAATGAAAAAAAGAAATGAATTTTGAGTAAGGAAGAAAGTCTTTCTTTACTTACCTGTTGCAAGAGGAGCGAACAGATCGACGAGTGGGATACCACAGAGACCAAAGCCTCAGCAGTTGAAATACCGTCGTTTTCTGCACACTGTATTGCTTTTGCAGGGAGGATGAGGATGAGGCGGGGGTTTTTCTCGTCGATGTGGAGGTAACACTGATCAAGTTCACTAAGACTTCACCACCTTCGACCCAACTGTTGAACCCTGGAACTGGTTCCTCCACTTTGCTTTTTTTTTATTGTTGCTCTTCTTCTTTTATCTCTTCTGTTCCTCCTCTTCCTCCCTCTATTGCCTTCCTTTTAATCTTCCTCTCCTTCTTCTCCTCCTTTCCCTTGTTTATCACTTGTTCATTTATCATAAAAATCATAAAAACTCATAAAATTTCATAAACCCTTGTACGAAACACTAAAAGAACGTTCATTCAACGAAATTGTAAAAAAATTATGCACAATTTATGTATAATGAATTATCGGTAGGCACACTTTAGAAATATCTAAACTTCCATTACATACTTTAGTTGAAGTATTATACAATTACGGTAACTGAACCAATTTTCAATCAAAAGTAAATGAATTTTCGACCGAAATGAATTTTCAAGTTTCAACTGAAATAAATGAATTTTCAACCGAAATGAATATATTTTCAACTAAAATAAATGAAATTTCAACCACTTTTTACTTACTGATGTTAAAAATTTACTTTTGGTTGAAAATTGATTTATTTCAGTTGAAAATTCATTCACTTTGGTTGAAAATTCACTCACTTTTGATTGAAAATTAGTTCAGTTACGGTAATTGCATAAAACTTCAACTAAAGTAAGTGAATTTTCAACCGAAATGAATGAATTTTTAACTGAAATAAATGAAACTTCAATCACTTTTCACTTACTGTTGTTGAAAATTTACTTTTGGTTGGAAATTCATTCATTTCGGTTGAAAATTCACTTCCTTTTTATTGAAAACTGGTTCAGTTACGGTAATTGCATAAAAACTAAGGTAAAAAACAAGTAAAATTTCAACCCTTTCACTTACTGTTGTTAAAAATTTACTTTTGGTTAATAATTCATTTAGGGTAAGTGCCTCAATTACCGCGGTTGTACGTATTGCTGCGATTTCTTTTTCTAATTAGAATAAACTAAGTATTTAACTTTTGCTATAGAGTCGAGTCAATTCTTAATTAATTGTACGAATTTTTTGGGGCCAGAAAACTTATTTGTACTTAGTTTATTCTAATTAGGAACAGAAATCGCAGTAATACGTACACCCGCAGTAATTGGGACGCTTCTCCTATTTCAGTTCAAAATTCATTCATTTCGGTTGAAAATTCACTTACTTTAGTTGAAGTTTTTTTACAATTCCCGTAACTAAACCAATTTTCAATGAAAAATAAGTGAATTTTCAACCGAAATGAATAAATCTTGAACTGAAATAAATTAACTTTCAACGAAAAGTAAATTTTAAACCACAATAATTGAAAAGTGTAAGAAATTGATAAAAGAATGCATTACGCAAAAATTATGCATAATTTACGAATAATGAATTATTGATAATCTTATTTTAGAAATATCTAAACATCAATTACTTTAGTTCATGTTTGATACAATTTCCGCAACTGAATCAATTTTTAGCCAAAAGTAAGTGAATTTTCAACCGAAATGAATGAATTTTCGACTGACATAAATGAACTTTTATAATAGGTTATTTTGGTTATAACCAAAAGTATATAAATATTCAACCACAGTAAGTAAACAGTGGTGAAAATAACAAGAAATTTATAAAATTGTGCACTACGCAAAAAATTATGCATAATTTACGTATATGCAATGAATTATATAGACGCAGTCACACTTTAGAAATATCTAAACTTCAATTACTTCAGTTCAAGTTTTATACGGTAAACAGTAACTTAACCAATTTTCAATCAAAAGTAATGAATTTTCGTCCAAAATGAATGAATTTTCAAGTTTCAACTGAAATAAAAGAATTTTCAACCGAAATGAATGAATTTTCAATAGAAATAAATGCAATTTCAACCACTTCTACCTTAGGTACTGTTGTTGAAAATTTACTTTTGGATGAAAATTCATTTATTTCAGTTAAAAATTCATTCATTTTGGTTAAAAATGCACTCACTTTTGATTGAAAATTGGTTCCCTCTATTGCCTTCCTTTTAATCTTCCCCTTCTTCTTCTCCTCCTTTTCCTGGCTTATCACTTTTTCATTTATCATAAAATCTCCTAAAATTTCAGAAACCCTTGGAAAAAACACTAAAAAATACTCAACGAAATTGTGAACAATTGTGCATAATTTGTATATAATGAATCTTCAATGGACACACTTTAGAAATATCTAAACTTCAATTACTTTAGTTCAAATTTATACAATTTCCGTAACTGAATCTATTTTTAGCCAAAATTAAGTGAATTTTTAGCCAAAATTAAGTGAATTTTCAACCGAAATGGATGAATTTTCAACCACTTTTCACTTCATCTGTTGATAAAACTTTACTTTTGGTTAAAAATTGATTTATTTCAGTTGAAAATTCATTCATTTTGGTTGAAAATGCACTCACTTTTAATTAAAAATTGGTTCAGTTACGGTAATTGCATAAAACTTCAACTAAATTAAGTGAATTTTCAACCGAAATGAATGAATTTTTAACTGAAATAAATAAATTTTCAACTAAAGTAAATAAATTTTCAACCACCGTAAATAATATTTCTACCCCATTAAATGAATTTCCAATCACAGTAAATGAAAAATGGTTTAAATTGCAAGAAATTTCTATGGCTCACTTTTCACTACTGTTAGAAAAAATTTTAATTACTTTACTTCAAGTTTTACACAATTATGGCAACTTAATCAATTTTCAATTAAAAGTAAATGAATTTTCAACCAAAATGAATGAATTTTCAACTAAAACTAAAATAAATGAATTTTCAACCATGATTGAAAGTTACTGTGATTGAAATTTTATATGTTTAAAAATTCATTTATTTTGGTTGAAAATTCATTCATTTTGGTTAAAAATTCATTTACTTTTGGTTGCAAATTGTTTAAGTTATGGTATTTGATTAAAATTTTAAGTAAAGTAATTGAAGTTTTTTCTATCAGTGTAACTTTTGATACCTTTAGATTTGCTTTACGCATAATTTTTTGCACTATCGACAATTCATAATATATAAATTATGCATAATTTTTTCACCTGAAGATTTACTTTTTTTCTATGCTTAAAAATTCTCTCGGCCATTGCTTTTATAAGTTATTATTATTACACAACTTTTACGCAAATTTCAGCAATTAAACTAATGTTTTCCTTTCACCAGGTGTAAACAAGAAACGATTAGAGAGAACCTTGTCCATTTCGAGTGCTGGGAATGTCGTGGTATTAAATTCAAAGCTATATTTCAATAATATTTACGCATTTGTCGATTATAGAGGTAATATTTGCTCATATCCAATGTCATCATTTCCTGGTGCAGTGTTTTGTTAGTTTCTTTTGTCACCTTTTGTCCATTTTAAAACGAAAGTTGAAAAAACCGGTTCGATGTCTGAATTGTCACGATTTTCATTTCTTCCTTCTTCACTCGAGTCCACTGGAAAACTAGAAGCAATTGAAGATCTTCGGTTCTCTGTTGGTCGAATGACTCCGATACGAATGTCCATCAAAGTGGGAGTAATACTTTATTCTATTCAATTACATACTTTTCGTTTCCATTTAAATTTACTTCGATATTGTATGTTTTTAGAAAAATTAATACATTTAAAAAATTGTTGCATTTGAAAAATTGATGCGTTTGAAGAATTGTTGCTGTTTGTATTCATACAATGTAAGACTGTGAAAAACTTAGTTGAAATTTCAAATGTACTTTCACCGGCTAGAAAAATATAAACGATTAGGTTGTTAAAAATTTCCATGTAACTGTCTTAAAATAAACCTGATGTGCAAATGACATTTCCTCATTCTGATACAGTTATCGCGATTGTTTAAAAGGAAAATCTCAAAATACCTAAAATGCATTTTCAAACAAAGAATATATATATAAAAATACATTATTTTTAGCTCATCATGTTTTATTGAAAAGAGATTAGAAACAGTTCAATCACATGTTTTGCAGAAATAGGACAGGATACTAATTCATTGATCTTAAACCTTTCAAAATAATCGTTACTAAGGAAAACGGAAGTGTTGACAAGAAGAGAAAAAACCGGTTTTCCGGGGTCTCACGCTTCTAAACATTTACATTAATAAGTGTTATGCTCCACGTTATTTTTACGGAATTAATCTTCACGATGACTCGCTCAGAAACGATGCCGTTAACCTTTATCGCCAATTAACTCCAATTTTTTTTAATATCCACGTCATGAAAATTAGTATGCTAATAAATAAAATGAGTAAGCAGCAGATTTTATTGGTATTACGCTTTATGATTGAAATTATGTTAAAACTTCTTTATAATTGTCAAATTATTAAAAATTTAGTCGATAGTTGATGGGAAAATTGTATATTTGGTGTATTTTACTATTCTTGACCCAATTTTAACACATATGGAAAAATTATGCATAATTTATAATGAACTATGAATAGTTAGTATGGAAAAAATTATGCATACACAGTAAAATATGAAGGTAATCAAAATGTTGCAAATTGCAAATTATTCTTTGAGAAATATCTGGTTGAAATTTCAATTTTATTATTATTAATATTATTAGTATTATTATCTCTCTAAATCTGAATTAATCAAATTTTACTAATTCATCAGTGACTGAATTCTAACTATGGCAATTAGTAGAATTCTACTGACAATTAGTGTAAAATTACCAAAATTTCAGTAGATTTTTACTGATTCGCCAGTATAGAAACGATAATCGAAGTTTCAGTGATGCTTACTGAAATTTCAGTTATCGTTTCTACTGGTGAATCAGTAAAAATCTACTGAAATTTTAGTAATTTTGCACTAATTGTCAGTAGAATTCTACTAATTGCCATAGCTAAAATTCAGTCACTGATGAATTAGTAAAATTTGACTAATTAAGATTTAGAGAACATACATTTGAAAACATCCGATGTTCTAAAATGTGTAAAGGCTTTTCAATTTGTAAGCCTGAAGTTTTTAATTTTTAAATATTTTCATGTTTGCTTTACTTGGTTAAAATTTTGGATGCTTCCAAAATATGCTTTCAAATCCAAACTTTTCAGTTACGATGTTTTCTTTAAGCTCTTCTGAATTTGAATTCTTTCAAATTGGAATGATTAAAAATTTTGATTTTTGAAAATTATTTCTAATTA
Source organism: Euceroptres primus (assembly GCA_037177015.1). Lineage (NCBI taxonomy): Eukaryota > Metazoa > Arthropoda > Insecta > Hymenoptera > Figitidae > Euceroptres > Euceroptres primus. The sequence goes on from JBAGKK010029919.1 coordinate 8,767, forward strand.
GAACTGAAATTGAATCAAATTGAATCTTCTTGTATTCTTTCAACTATTTTAATTTCAAATTTTTGAAAATTATTTCTAATTGGAACTGAAATAGAATCAAATTGAATCTTCTTGTATTCTTTCAACTATTTAAATTTCAAAGTTTTGAAAATTATTTCTAATTGGAACTGAAATTGAATCAAATTGAATCTTCTTGCATTCTTTCAACTATTTAAATTTCAAATTTTTGAAAATTATTTTTAATTGGAACTAAAATTGAATCAAATTGAATCTTCTTCTATTCTTTCAACTATTTAAATTTCAAAATTTTGTACACGTTGTTTTCAATCTGTACAAATTCATTTAACACCAACAATAAACATTAGGGTGGTCCGAAAATACATTGAGAATTTTTTTCGAATTTTTATGCATAACCCCCAAAATTTTTTCGAATCCATAAAAAAATAAATGCGTTAAAAAAATGATATTTAGAGGTTCCGCAAGCCCCATGAAGTTTAACACGTATTTCCCATAAGAAAAAAAGACATTTTTGTAAATTTTATTTAAAATGGTCAATATTAAGTGAATCGAGTTGAAACTCAACATTTCTCTTCACAATTAGCCATAGAATACGAATTAAAAATTACTTTTTAAATATCACCCCCAATAAGTCTGGTTTATAGGGTCCCAAAAAAAAACCCATAAGTGAAAAATTGGGTTTTGCGAGCTATTTGGCGCTAATTATGAATTATTGGTTTTTTTTAGTACAAATTGTTTTTCCTACGTAAAATATAACTTTCTACTGATAATTAAAAGTTTAAATAGATTGTTTAAACAATTTATTATTGTTTATAGCAATTTTCTTTTAGAATAGAGTTAGAAAGTCACGGTTTTTCCCGAATTTTTCAAGTATGCAGTTAGAGCGAGGCAATAATCAATTAAAGTTAACAGAATAACAGAAATAAGATAAAAAATAACAGAAATAAGTTAAATAATGTTTTAAACAATTTATTATTATTTATAACAATATTCTCTTAGAATAATTCTAAAAAGTTGCGGTTTTTTCTAAAATTTTCTCCTTTTGGTTCACTTTTTAATTAGAGTGAAGTAATAATTATTCCAAGTTAACAAACAATTGTTTAAAGAATTTATTATTATTTTTTAAAATATTCTCTTTGAATGATGCTACAAAGTTGCGGCTTTTTCTGAAATATTCAACTTTTTGTCCACTTTTCGTTTAGAATGAGTTAATAATTAATGCAATTTAACAAAGATAATTGTTTAAACAAATTATTATTATTTATAACTATCTTCTCGTGTAGTAATCCTAGATAGTTACGTTTTTTTCTGAAATTTTTAACTCTTTGTCTACTTGTTTTATAGGGTCTCAAAAAAACCCCATAAATGAAAAATTGGGTTTTGTGAGTTTTTGGCGTAAATTATGATTTTTTTAGACAAATTGTTTTTAATAAGTAAAATATTACTTTCTACTGATAATTAGATGTTTAAGTAAATTGTTTAAACAATTTATTATTATTTATAGCAAGTTTCTCTTACAATCGAATTAGAAAGTCGTGGTTTTTTCCGAATTTTTCAACTTGTTTTCAATTTTTCAGTTAGAGTGACACAATAATTAATTAGTGTTAACAGAAATAATTTTTTAGACAATTTCTTACTATTTATAACAATTTTTCTCTTAGAATAATGCTAGAAAGTTGCGGTTTTTTCTAAAATTTTCCACTTTTTGTCCACTTTTCAATTAGAGTGAGTTAATAATCAATTCAAGTTAACAAAAATAATTGTTTAAACAATTTATTATTATTTTTAATAACATTCTCTTTGAATAATGCCGAAATTATTAGTTTCTGAAATATTCAACTTTTTGTTTACTTTTCGCTTAGATTGAATTAATAATTAATGCAATTTAATAAACATAATTGTTTTAACAAATTATTATTATTATTGTTATTATTATAACTTTCTTCTCCTACAGTAATGCTAGATAGTTGCGGGTTTTTTTCTGAAATTTTTAACTTTTTGTCCACTTTTCACTTAGTGAGGTAATAATTAATGCAAGTGAATTATTACAATCAAATAATTAATTGATTATAACAATGTCATAATCAATTAATTATTTGATTGAAGCTTCTTTAAACTATATATGTATATTGAGGTGTTTTTAATTTTTATATATATATATATATATATATATATATTACTATCAGCCCCCCCCCCTCATACCCAGGAAAAAACATGTCATCGATGATTATAT
>JBAGKK010029930.1:0-11017 GCA_037177015.1 Euceroptres primus
TCTTCTGTGTGTGACATATATTCCTTCTTGTTTCATTTGGTTTCATTTGGTCTCAGGAAAGCAGTGAAATTATAAATTATAAAAAATTATAAAACTATAAAAGAAACACAATTTTGTGTAAAAGTTGAATTAGGCCCTTTTTTCAGGCCCCCTTCAATTCTAAAATATCGGGCTTTGTGTTATTTTTTACTGAAATTAATGTATGGAAAAGTTGGCTTTAATTAATTAACAAATTGTTGTAATAGAATTTTCATATAGAATTTTAGGGGAATTTTAGAGTGATTTCCAAAAAGTTCCTTTAAATAATTTGTAAACAAAGAAAAAAATTACATATTGTGGCGATTTTTATTCTATTATTTTAAAAGTCCTATGACAGAAGATTTGGAGAATTTATTTTGCATTTCCGCTATATTTCCTCCTGAATGGTCATAAAATTTCAATGGAATACTTATTTCCATAAAAAAGTCCATAAAAATTCGTACAATATTTATGGAGATTCAATGGAACTTCTAAAATAATTCTAAAGAAAACAAATAGAATTGTTTAAGTGGAAAGTTGTATAAAATAGTCAGCAAGCACAAACGAAAAATTCCGATCGATTCATAATAATATTTGTAATTCAAAATATATTTCAAGCACAAATATTAAGGTAAAAAGTTAGATATACATATTAATTCTTATACTAAAATTTTGAAGACATAACAATTATTTTTCAACAGGAATATTTCAAGAAACAATTAATGTTCAGGAAACAATTAAATGTTTCTTTGGTGATAAAAAAGTCATGGATCATATTTATAAAAAATATTATATTTTATTTCCAATATAACAATTTTTTTAATTGTAAAAAAATTACTTTCATATTGATATTTTATCCCTGAAAGTGACCTTGAAATATGAAAACTAAAAGTTGGATTAAGAGAGTTCATTGAAAGTGTCTTATGCCAATTAAAACATTAATAGGTCGAAGGTTAATTTAGAAGGTTGAAGGTGTTTCACTCACTCTCTCATTTTGTGTAAGGTTGAGAAAGCTTGTTAACGTCAGTCAATATTCATGCACTCAAAATTTTATCAAGTAGGTATTAAGAAGGCTCAAGGAAACCAAAGCTCTTGCGAGAATTTACCTCCCACGAGTTTCCATAAATTGGGCCCAAATAGCCGTTTGTTTAATTCCAGAGCTAAAAATTCACTCAAAAAATCTCAATATCGTATAAATTTCCATTGTTTTAAATTTTCTCGCATAAATCTTTCACTGTGACATTTAGATTAAAGTTATCACTAAAAATTGTTTTCAGTAACAGACCACATTTCTATCCTTATGAACATCTCTGCTTTAAGCTGAAAAAGGAAATCACCTCTCTTGGTTTTATTAAAATTGAATATTCACTAATATTTTTCCAAGAGCTCAGAAAACTTTATAAATGTAACATTATGTGCGATTTTCATATTTAATTTAAGCAAATGGGATTAAAAACTGAAATATGAAAACTATTTAATTCCATGAAATTGTGTATGCTGTTGAAAAGTTTTAATGAGGATGGAAATATATAGACGTATTTGCAGTCGAGTAATTAAATCAATTTTAACAATACACATAACGTAATCAGTTTCATGATAGAATATAAAATAAAAATTAGGAATAAAAAAAATCTGTCTTAGTACAATCAATAATCAGAAACACTAGGCGAGGTACAATACCAATAAAGTGGTGTACTTACGATCTTTCATGAAGCACATTCTCATCGATTCTATTCTCTTAAAGTTTCTGAAGAAGACTTGAAGAAAGGACGCCTTTTGAGAAGTTCTATTTCACTTTAAGTTTCACTGATTGAAATCGTTAAGTCCTTTTTAAGAATTCTATTCGTCAATTTACATTCAGACCAATTTAAATATAAAGCAGTTTAAATGATACTTTCAGTGAAATCAAGTCGCTTAGAATCAAAAAAATAAATTAGCTTTTACAACAGTAGTTCCATTTTCAAGTAGTAAAATAAAAATCATTTCGATATTTGCTAAGTATTTAAAGCTTTTGTAAATAAATAAATAAAAAATTTAGAGTGTTAATCTAGGCCGCTGTCAAGTTACAAAGTTGTCGATACAAAGTGGAAACTAATCGTAATCGATTTCATTCCATGGCCATCGTAAGCACATAAGTTTTCATAGACGTGACAGTCATTTTTCATTTTAAGATATTAAATATTTTTTTTAGTATTAAATATTTTTCTCGGAAAATAATCATTTTGAAATAATTTTCCAGATTTATGTTTCTCTTATGTAAATAATTTATTTTATTTATTAATCTGAGTTATTAAACATATTACAATCTACTTTTCCTGTATTTATAGTAAAGATAATTATTACACATTAATAATAACGTTATTTAATACTGATTGTGAGTGGAGTTTGAAATTAAACTCTAATTGTGTTCCTACACAAATGTAGTTGGATAATATAATCTAGCGCTTTCATATTATATTATGAAATGAAGGATTAGCTGTGAAAATGTTACATAGTGTGACATTTTTATCAATTAAAATTGTCACTCAAAAATACACTTTGAAGCAAGGTTTCTCAAAAGGGTTTCAAAAATTAAATAAACTTACGAAAAAAGGAGAAACAGTGACACTTTGAAATATTGAAAAACTAAATCGATATTCATAATAAAATTTGCTTTGCAAATCATATTATTAAATTCTAAAATTGTTCGAATTGTTTCAACATGGACTGGGCATTAAAAATGCGAAAGTCACAAAAGAGTTGATGGAAAAATTCAAAGTGTATAAAAGAAAAATAACACTAAACTTTTATTTACGCTTAAGAATTTTAAGACATATTTCTAGAAGTTGTAATTGTTTTTAATTGTAGACAATTAAAATCAATTAAAATACAAATTAAAGCCAATTACAAATTTTTTAGCTAGCATGGAAAAGTATAAATCATTGTTATCAGCAGCGGGAAATTCTGTTTTTGTCGCAAGCATGCAGTAAAGACTTCCGGCTGGTGGTTTATCGGTTTGCCCAACGCACATCTAAAATTCAGATTGTCTGTGAGAAATTTGCTATTCCACTAAACTACACCGATGCAATGGCACTTGCAAATGTCCATCAAGTTCGGACAGCAATCAGAGAATCGCCCAGTCAGCGCATCGTTCAAATTTCAGGCAAAATGTATACAGTCTGGACACAGCCAGAATACTGGTCCCGGTTGCCACTCACGAGAGGAATAATGTACTTGCTATAATAAATGGTAAAGACTCGTCACATAGATGTAACGGTAGATATACCTACCCAGCGAGTAAAAATTCCAAGTGTTAAGGTTGTGAGTAATGTAATAACAGAACAGAATTATTTATTTTAAATGTGAATATTCTTGCCACTGAACAAGGCCTCCAAATTATTTACATTCGAATAAACGAAAATTGTACTTAATATTTTGGTAATGATCGCAAAAAGTATTTAAATCAAATTTTTCTCTTTGAGACAAAGTCACAATGTTATGTTACTGTTATGTCAAAATGTTATGGTACTGTTATGTCACAATGTTATGTTACTGTTATGTCACAATGTTATGTTACTGCTATGTCACAATGTTATGTTACTGTTACGTAACAGTGTTATGCTACTGTTATGTAACAGTGTTATGTTACTGTTATGTAACAGTGTTATGTTACTGTTATGTAACAGTGTTATGTTAATGTTATGTAACAGTGTTATGTTACTGTTATGTAACAGTGTTATGTTACTGTTATGTAACAGTGTTATGTTACTGTTATGTAACAGTGTTATGTTATTGTTATGTAACAGTGTTATGTTATTGTTATGTAACAGTGTTATGTTATTGTTATGTAACAGTGTTATGTTACTGTTATATAACAGTGTTATTTTACTGTTATATAACAGTGTTATGTTACTGTTATGTAACAGTTTTATGTTACGGCTGTGTATCAGTGTTATGTTACTGTTATGTAACAGTGTTATGTTACTGTTATGTAACAGTGTTATGTTACTGTTATGTAACAGTGTTATGTTACTGTTATGTAACAATGTTATGTTACTGTTATGTAACATTGTTATGTAACAGTGTTTTGTTACTGTTATGTAACCGTTATGTTACTGATATGTAACCGTTATGTTACTGTTATGTAACCGTTATGTTGCTGTTATGTAACCGTTATGTTACTGCTATGTAACCGTTATGTTACTGTTATGTAACCGTTATGTTACTGTTATGTAACAATGTTATGTTACTGCTATGCAACAATGTTATATTACTGTTGCGTAACAATGGTATATTACTATCATGTAACAATGTTATGTTACTGTCATGTAAAAATGTTATCTTACTATTATGTAATAGTGCTATGTTACTGGTTCATATGTAACAATGTTATGTTACTGGTAAGTAACAATGTTATGTTACTGGTTCATATGTAACAATGTTATGTTACTGGTAAGTAACAATGTTATGCTACTGGTATGTAACAATGTTATGTTACTGTTATGTAACATTATATGCCAATTTTACAAGACTGTTGTGTAATGAAGTTATATTACTATTATGAAATAAAGTTATGTAACTGTCAAAATAATGTAAAATAATAACAATGGTATGAAACAGATAACATGTATTACGGTTACATAACATATATGTAACAATTTTTTATTGATGTTATGTGACAATGCTATGTAACAATTCATACTGGTATGTAACAATGCTATATTTTCATCACATAGAAGTTATATAACAATATTATATAACTGTTTGTTATGTGTAACATATATGCCATGTTCATATTTAACATATGTAACTACATATATGCCAATGTTACAAGACTGTTACATAATGAAGTTATATTACTATTATGTAACAAAGTTATGTAACTGTCACAATAATGTTATACAAAAATGGTACGAAACATATCATATATTACAGTCACATAACATATATGCGACAATTTTTATTGATATTACGTAACACTGTTATATTACTACTACGTGAATGTTATATAGCAATCGAATGTAACTGTTACATAAGTGTAACAATTTTACTTAACTGTTACATAACTGTAACAATTTTACTTAATTGTTACATAACTGTAACAGTTTTACTCAACTGTTACATAACTGTAAAAATTTTACTTAACTTTTACATAAAAGTGTTGTATTTTTCTTACGTTTCAGGGTTTTGTTATTATTATTTGATGTTACATTTTCGTTTTATATGAATAGCATATAACAATATAACGTGTCTGATACATAAAATTGCTATATTATTGATATAACAATTGCAAATGGAATTGAACTCGTGTTTCACTACTTAATATAAAAAAGGTCGAGACTAAACATACAACACTACTGTTATGTTACAATAATAAACAATTGTTACTTCTTTTACATATTAATGTTATGTAGCTATTACATAAAAATGTGATATTGCAGTTACATAACAATGTGATATTGCAGTTACATAACGATGTGATATTGCAGTTACGTAAGAATGTTACATCACAATGTTATCATGCAGTTACATCATAATGTTATATTGCAGTTACATCACAATGTTATCATGCAGTTACATCATAATGTTATATTGCAGTTGCATCACAATGTTATCATGCAGTTACATCATAATGTTATATTGCAGTTGCATCACAATGTTATCATGCAGTTACATCATAATGTTATATTGCAGTTACTTAACAATGTTTATTACAGTTACATAATGTTATATTACAGTTACATAACAATGTTTTATTGCAGTTACATAATGTTATACTACAGTTACATAACAATGTTTTATTGCAGTTTCATAATGTTATATTACACTTACATGCAATTGCATAACAATATGGCGTAACTGTTACATGGCAATATTATTGTCACATGTCAATATTACAATATTTTTACTCTGTTATATAACACTAATATATAGATCAGAAGTCGCTAAAAAATTCCAAATGTAGTTATATAACTCGTTATACTGCTGCTGTCACGACATGCTATAACTTTTACATAAAAACGTTATGTCACTATTGCATAACAATTTTATGTAACTAGTATATAACAATGTTACATAATTTTAATTTTCCGTTATACTGATCCCTAATTATAATTATAATTTGAACTGCATAACATTGTATACTTGAGTCTATTTAACGCACCAGGATTATTAATTTTAGTGATTGAAATGGCCGTCGACAGGGACAAGAATTTGCGTATTATACTTCCCAATGTACTTGTACGCCCGAAAACCTCGGCCACATAATACACAGGATACGGATACGTACATACACACGCGTGACAACAATAAGAGTATAATTAATAATAATCAAGAGGGGTAGAAGCAGGAGACAAAAGGCCAGCCCCTCCAGAGTGCCAGTTGAAAGAACTGGTGACTTTTGACCACACATGACAGGGCACTCTTTATTAAGGTTGTGATAAGGTTGTGAACAAAATTCGTAGCCTTGCTTCGAATGACACAAGATTTTTAATTTAAAGAAACAATATATAGAAAAAAAATTTTACGCAAAATAATCTTGTCCAAAATGTACAAACTCCTGCCCAAGCAAAATGTCCTAACTTTTTTTTTCTGGTCCCAAAAGGCACTTCTTACTTTCGAGCAAGGAAAAAGAAACTTTTTGGTTTTAGAGAAAGTATCAAAAAGTAATAATAAAAAACAAAATAATTACGTTTCGAAAATAGTTTAATTTAATTAGAATTTTTGTGTGGAAGGACACAAACAGAATTTTGCATTCAATTTCACATCAATTTATTGAAAATGTTCTGGTCTTTGGTACCAACGTGGATATCCCGAGGCTATTGATGAAAATCCCTTCCTGATGTAAGTACCTCTCAGGGGTTCTGGAAACCAACATGAATAACGAGAACTCTAGCATCTATTGGAAAATCTGGTTTCTCATGCTATATTCTGACCAAAACTAGGTTCAAACCTGATGTATTTCTGAATTAATAGACCAAGGAGATGCCTGTAATCGAATTTTCAACACAGGTCGAAGCAAGCATCTCCAGAAACTAACATTTAAACTTCTCAAATTGTACCTAAAATAAATTTATTAAGTCAACTGTTTGTAAAAAATTTTATTTCGAAAATCCACAGAATTTTCAAAATACTCAATTCCATTTTTTTCTAGTGCATTTTTAACAGTAGAACATTCCTGATAAGCAGAAAAAATTCTATTGGTATTTCCACACACTGTTAGAATTGTTCGATTTTTTCCTAATAATTTCAGTTACAATAACTGAATTTTCCTAAATTTATATTAAATATACGAAATTGTAACTGAGGTTTATGAAAAAGTATCTGAAATTTATGAAAAGGTAACTGAATTTTCAGTTGCATGTAACTGAATCAGATTTCAGTTACCAGTACCTACCATTTCAGAGTTTTCAGTTACAAGTCTTTGAATTTTCAGGTAAAAGTATCGAAAAATTACGTTATTTTAACCTAATATTCAGTTACTTTTAAGTGAATTTAACTGAATTTATCCTAATTTTTAAAAAAATTTAAACTGAAATTTACAAAACTGTAACTGAAATTTCATTTACGGTAACTACATAACTTCAGTCACATTTCTCTGAAAATTATCATGGAAATTTCTAACAGTGTTTTTATAAAATGCAACTGAATTTTCAATAATTTTTTCTTAAATTTCAATTACGGTAACTGAATTTTCCTAAACTTATATTAAATTTACGAAATTGTAACTGAAATGTACGAAAAATGTCTTAAATTTCTGAAAAAATAACTAAATTTCCAGTTATACGTAACAGCATAAAACTTCAGTTACTTGAACGTAATATTTTTTTTCTGTTACCCGAAGAAAAAAATCTGTAAAATTAACAGGATCATCTGTTAAAATAGGGACAGCAGATTTTTTCTGTTGTATTTACAGAAATTTCTATTAAACTTACAGATGTTTAGTAAATTTAAGAGATATTTCTGTAGAATTATCAGAAATTTCTGTTAACTTAACGTTTTTTAAGAAAAATTAGAATTTCATTAACCTATCAGACATTTCTGTTAATTCTACAGACATTTCTGTTAATTCTACCGAAATATCTTTCTAACCATCTGTTTTATTTACTAATTTACTAATTTACTTTATTTACTAACCATCTGTAAGTTTAACAGAAATTTCTGTAAATACAACTAAAAAAATCTACTGTCTTTATTTTAACAAATGATTCTGTTAATTTTACAGATTTTTTCTCCGTGATACAGTTTCGGAATTTTCAGTTACGAGTTTCAGAATTTTCAATTACAAGTTTCGGAATTTACAGTTATAAGTATCGTAGAATTACATTATTATAACAGAATATTCAGTCGCTTGTAACTGAATTTATGTACTCAAAAATGTACTAAAAAAAACTTATGTTTAAGTTGAAAAAACAGTTGTTTAACCTTTTTCTTGATTCGATATGAAAATTTCTTTATATTAAAAAAACATTTTTTTGATCAGAAAGAAGTTTGTTTGATTCAAACAAATTGTGTTTTATTGATATAATATTTGCTTTAATTAAAAAAATTTTTTTGACCCTATTGAAATGCAATTACATTTTTCATTTATAAATTTTGTTTGAATGTAAAAACTTTTTTCTGAGTGTAAATTTTTCCTAAATTTACAAAAATTTAACTGAAATTTGAGTTGCGGTAACTACATAAAACTTCAGTCACACGTCTCTACAAGTTACCATGGAAATTTTTAACAGTGCAGGTATTACAATGTTTTTAAAATTACAGGGATGCACTGAAAAATAATTATCTCCTCTGGAATAACTTATTGAAATCTATCAAAAATCTAGAAGAATTTTAGGATCTCCAGAAACTAAAAAAAAAATTGAAACCTAAGAAAATTCTTTCTAACATTTTTTGAGATCATTTACTCGTATCAATCTATTCCAGGCTACTTATACTTTATTTAATTTTTTTATTTCCCGATTAATAAAAATAAAGCTGTTACATCCTTAATTCTTGTTGAATTCTTTTGTAAAAATATTAAGTAATTATATATATTTAACGTAGTTTTAAACTAAGCAGTCTTAAGTTGTCGAGGGTAAGGATTACCTCATTGTTAGAGGGCTTATCTTAAGATTGTCTCTTTTTCTTAAAAACCCTCTTTCCTTTTCTAGCTAATAAATATTCATTTATTCCCAACCTTAACGCTAATTCCATTTCTCCTCTTTTCACACAAGCTAAATCGCAATAGTTGTCTAATTAGAGTCGTCGAATTTGCAAATCTCCTTAAGCAGTTAAAGTTCTATTTCCTTTATTTACGACATTTCAGAATCTAAAGACCATTTCTTACAAAAGAAAATCTCCTGAAAAGCAGTCTGATGTGCAGCCTCTAAAGCGATTCAAGTAATTATGCAATCTAGAAAGCACAAAAGCTTTTTTTCTCCTCTCTGCCATTTTTCACAGATTTTCTTTTTTTTCATGTTAAATTTGTCTTTCTCTTCACGTGTACCTATTTTTTACATAAAAAAATCTCCTGGCACACTTTTTCACCGACTTTGAGCTTGGGCAGGATTTTCGAATTACGATAAATACGTGTGACACTCAAGAGGGTGGTGAATATCGTCCATCGCCTCGCCTGTCAGATCCAGCCTGAAAGTTTTTCTAAGAAATAAGATAAAACCGAGGAAAAGCTTTTAAGCCTCAAAGGAAGCTCTAATCTAGTCCTGCAGTGAAAGAAATTTCTATTCGTGTCTTTCTCCATTTTTTTTCAAACTACCTTCACAAAAAATCGTTAAAAATCCATCTCCTCTCGACTCTTTTTCACTGTAATAGAAAATTTCATTGCAAAAACTTTCCTCTCCCTGGGGTCTAATTGAAAATTCGTTAATTCATAAGGATTAATTTTTATTCACGGAAAATCATTAGTTTTGATAATTTCTTGATGAGTATAAATGAATCAGAAAACGACTTATTTTTAAGTGCAAGCAAAGCTAAAGGTCAGGGAATTCTGAAAAGTCAGGGAAAGTCAGGGAAAACCTTCAAAGAGGTCAGGGAATTTTTTTTGATTCAACAAATTATAATTGTATTTCAATAGTTATACTTATAATTTAACAATTATATTTATATAATTATAATATTAGAAAATTATAATATTATCAGGGATCACAGTCAGTCCCCTATTCCTCCTTTTCCTCATTTTACCCCTTTCCCCTATTATTCTCCAAATCTCCTAAAATCACTTTTTTTAGTTTCATTCCTTTTTCCCCTTTTTATATTCAAAGTTCCGAATAATTTTGCAAGAATGATGAGAAATAGAAACTTGTGACATTCAAAAACTCTTTTAATGTTTTCTGTACTATAATTTCCAAATTTTCAAAATCTACGAAAGTCTCCTAAAATCTCTTAAAATCCTCCAGGATTTTTAAAATTGATTTAAAAACCCTTAAAATTTCTCCACAATATTTGAAACTGTTCTAGAATCTTCTGGATTCTTCTAAAATAATTTTATAAAATAATATCCCAAATTCTTCAATATTCTACAACATATACTAGATTCTTCTAGAATCCTCTGAAATTTTCGGAATACTTCCTTAACCTTTTAGAATTTTCTACCGAATCTTTTAGAATCCTCCAAATTCTACGAAATATTACCGAAATTCTCTCAAATTCTCTATAATCTTCAAAACTTAGCTGAAATCTGTAAAAATTCTACAAAATATTCTAGATTGTTTTAAAATCTACAATTATTTAGATTATTCATAATTTTCCATAATCTTTCACAACCTTTTAGAATCTTCTGAATAGAAACTTGAGACATTCAAAAACTCTTGTAATGCTTTCTTAAATGTACTTTCCAATTAAATGTAATTTCCAAATTTTAAAAATCTAAGAAAATCTCCTAAAATCTCTTAAAATCCTTCAGAATTTTTAAAATTTATTTAAAACACCTTAAAAGTTCTCCAAAATATTTGAAACTGTTCTAGAATCTTCTGGGTTCTTCTCAAATAATCTTATAAAATATAGTATTACTATAGTAATAATA